>JWJA01004743.1:0-19946 GCA_000812885.1 Lanzia echinophila
TTCTTCCCCTATCGGCTGTCATCCAATCCAAAACTGCGGGTAATCCATTCTACATTCGAGAAATGCTAGACAGTTGTCACAGAAAACAATGCATATGGTATGATTACAAGGAGAATGTTTGGAATTATGATCTTGACCGGATATTCAAACAATTCGAAACGCAGAACTACAACGATGTCCTGAATACCGAATTTGTCACGAGCAGATTGAATGAATTACCTCCGGCATCCAGGTCTATTCTAGCTTGGGCTTCTCTTATCGGAACGACTTTTTCTTTCGATCTAATTCAACGACTCATGAGCGGTGAGTTTGATTACGACAAGCAACTGCCCGTCCGTCATATGGGACCCTATACGCTGTCGCATAATCAACAAGATGCTATTGGTGGGCTTCAGGCAGCGATTCAAGCTTATGTTATTGTTGCTACCCAGGACGACAATCGGTTCCGGTTTGCACATGATCGATATGTTCAGGCGGCGTCAGCTTTGAGGGAGTGTAATGGTCCTAGGATGCATTTTATGATTGCACAGACACTCATGAAATACTACATCGATGAAGAACGCTCTCGAGACGTCACCGCAACTCACATTTGCGAATCTGTCGAGATAATCAAGGAACGAGTTATACACAGAAGTTCCTTTAGGAGATTACTGTTCGGTTGTGCTCAAAGTGCTGCGGAGAGTGGTGCTAGACCTACGGCAAATAAATTCTATGCAGTCTGCTTTCAACTGCTACAAGACGATCCATGGAGCGATGGAGTGGATTGCGACTACGACGAAACTCTCCAGCTTTACACCAGAGCTGCCGAATGCTGTTTATACATGGGGCAATATCAAGAAACAAAGCGCTTACTTGCTACCATTTTCGCACACGCTAAAACCCCTGTCGACAAATCTCCTGCCTGGGTTCTTCAAAGCCGAGCGTTCTCGCAGGAAGGTGATTCTCGAAGTGCTTTCCGAGCTTTGAAGCAATGTCTAGCGGCTCTAGACATTCAGGTAGATGAGGATCCTAGTTTTGAAAAGTGCGATGCAGAATTTGAACGCCTATCGCTAAAAATTCAATCCTTCGATGCAAACGTGCTGATCGAGAAAGATATGATGAAAGACTCGAACCTCGCGGCTGTTGGTGCAGTGTTGGTGGAAACTATAAGTGCTGCCTTCTGGACCGATTCCCTGACGTTTTATCAAATGACCCTCGTAATGGTCCAAACACATTTAAATCGCGGTAGCTTCCCTCAAGCAGGCATGGCTTTTCTTCATCTGGCCTCGATAGCCATCACAAGATTTACTATGATTGCTTTTGGGAATGATATGGGTAACATTGCACTCGCCTTGATGGACAGGTGGAGAGATAGTTATACCATGGGACGGGGCGGTACCATTTACTCTCTCTTCGTGGGACACATCCAGGTGCCACTTCTGAAATCTGTCACCCAGCTGGAAGGCGCTCTGGAATATACTATCCAGGCTGGGGACAGGATATCAACTATTCTGAACTTTGGATTCATTGCTACTTTAAAGTTTTTCGCTTCGGAAAATCTGTCTGATCTCGAATCCTTCTGTATGTATGGGTGTGAAGAAGTACCGGATTGGCAGGTAGATAGTAGAGGCGGGACTATGTTGATTGCTCTCCGACAGGTTTGTAGAGCATTGCAGGGAAAGACACAAACAGACACACCATCCGAAATTCTCAACGACGAGTCACACAATTCCCTTTTATACAAATCATGGCTTAGGGGCTCTATGACAAACAGCGAGCGATCTATCATGCTTTATGAAGGGTTCGAGGTCATTCCACTATTTCTGTACGGCCATTATCCTGCTGCAATCAAAATGGGACAATCTTTTCTGGATCAAGTTGATGCTCTCTGGTCGGCACGAAATACCCGTTTCGTCATGTTTTTCCACGGTCTTGCACTTGCGGCGGCATACTGGAACAAGCTCCAAGATCCCGTTCGTTCCTACATCAAGAACCTAGATAGTAATGGGGCTTCAGATCTTGAAGATGAACTTCTAAATGTTAAACAAAAGGTTTCGTACTTTAGAAAGAAGATTGAGGATTGGCAAGCTGTCACCGACGTTAATTATCTGGCTTGGTCGAAGCTGCTCAAAGCCCAGGTTTCCGAGATGGAGAATGATCACGGTGGCGCGTTGAAGCATTACGAAGAGGCTCTGGACCATGCAGCTGCAAACGATTTTGTTTTCGAAGAAGCCCTAGGTAATTACCTTCTCGCTGGCTTCTTCCTGCGTGCTGGATCGCGACGGCCAGCTAAAGCATCTTTGCGGGAGGCATTGATGCTCTATCGACAAATTGGGGCTGGAGGTATTGCTCGACATATTGAGCTAGAGCACAATCTTCTTTTACAAGGTCCCACTCGCAATCTCAGAACGACTGAGATTGGGACTCAAACTGATTTTGCTGGTGATTCTGCGCCTGTTCAGTACACCACATTGGAGGGTGACGAGAACGATGAGCGACAACAGATTGCCACGAGTGAGACCAAAGGTGATAGGATTGGTGCCTGGCAGGGTGGCTCAGCAAGACCGGATGCAGGCTCCGGGCTTCCAGCTCTAGATATGCTAGATTTGACGTCGATTCTGGAGAGTTCGCAAGTTATCTCCAGTGTGCTGCAAGTCGATCAATTACTCAAGACGATGTGCGAAATCATTTTACAAAACTGTGGTGGTCTTGCATCTCTAGCTGCAATTGTGGTTGAAGAGGATGATCCCATTGGATGGAGCATCGCTGCTAGTGGCGATCCTGAGAAGGGAGCTGTGGCTCACATACCTGGGATACCTTTGTCCGAGACTGCGTTGGTTGCGGAAGGTGTCATTCTCTACTGTACACGCTTTCGCGAGACGGTGTTTCTTCCAGACTTGATACATGATGAGAGATTCAGTAATGTTAGTTCAGCTTGGTCTGCTCGCAATCCTTTTGGGAAGTCAGTCATCGCCATTCCAATCTGCCATGGTACAAAGCCATTACTAGGCGTTCTTTACCTAGAAGGCCAACCGAATGCTTTCACCGACAGAAACCTTACTGTCCTCCAATTACTTGTCAACCAGATAGGCATCAGTTATTCGAATGCTTTGACGCTGAAAGAGGTAGAGAAGGTGTCTGCTTTCAATAACTCCATGGTCGACGTTCAAAGGAGAGCGTTGGCTAAAGCATTAGAGGCCGAGACGAAAGCTAATGCAGCAAAAGCTGAAGCACTTCGGAATGTCAAACTGGCCGAAGAAGCTGCAAAAGCCAAGTCTATATTCCTTGCGAATGTCTCACATGAGCTCCGAACACCTCTTAACGGTGTCATTGGGAACTCAGAACTTCTCAGAGATAGTGATCTCCGCAAAGAACAAGCAGAGATGGCTGATTCCATTCGTGTTTCTGCGGATCTGTTGCTCACTGTCATCAACGATATCTTGGACTTTTCTAAGATGGAAGCAGACAAAATGAAACTTTTCATTGTAGCCTTCAACGCTGATGAAATGATACGGGAGGTTGTACGCTCTGTATCATATAGTAACAGAGATAAGAAGAGTTCTAGAAACGTATCGATTATCCAGGATATCACTTTACCGCAGTCATTGATCTACGGTGATCCAGTCAGACTCCATCAAGTCTTGGGCAACCTTATTGGGAACAGCTTGAAGTTCACCGAGAACGGCTCCATTACTGTTGGCGCCAAGACCGATTGGGAAACCAGCGAAGCGGCAAAATTGACGTTTTGGGTCAAAGATACTGGAATCGGAATACCCCGAAAACAGCTTTTAAAGCTTTTCAAACCCTTTTCGCAAGCAGATAACTCTACTGCTCGACGCTATGGCGGTTCGGGTCTCGGTCTCAGTATCTGCAAGTCGCTAATCGAATCAATGATGGGCGGTCAAATAGAACTTGAGAGTGTTGAAAACAAAGGTACAACTGTATGGTTTAGTGTAACCTTCAACAAAGCCAACCCCGAGGCTTCGGCTGGCGACAGTGAAAAAGAAGCACAGCGAGATCCAATGGTGAAGTTCGTCGAACCTCAGGGTGAGCAAATAGCAACCGAATTCACTAATTTTTCGCACGTACATCGAGATCAAGTACGGATATGTATCGCCGAGGACAATCCCATCAACCAGAAAATTGCCATTCAGTTCATGGACAAGTTAGGATTCAAGCATGTTGATGCTTATGACAATGGGCTCGCGGCGGTGGAGGGGCTACGGCAAAAGGCTCGTGATGGCATGCCATATCACATCATCCTGATGGACGTGCAAATGCCGGTTCTTGATGGTTATGAAGCGACTAAACTTTTGCGGAAGGATCCTATTGAGGCTGTACGGGGTATTCTAGTTATAGCGATGACCGCATCTGCAATTCAAGGGGACAGAGAGAAGTGTTTAGCTTCGGGTATGAATGATTACTTGGCAAAGCCGGTACGATCTGGTGTTTTAAAGAAAAAATTGGATCAATATCTTGAGCAGGCAAGTTTTAACTTTCTATATTGCTTTACGTTCATCAAACATATTAACGATGTGTAGCCTCCGTTATCTATGCCAAATATCAAAGCAGAAGCTAAGCAAGTAACAAGAGGTGTCCTTGAGGAAGCTTCTATACCGCTTTCGCCACTCACGACTTTGTCTGGTTCACCAATACCTACTGCAGATTCGTCTACTCCTTTGCAACACAGGCGCTCTTTCCCAACGAATCCCTCGCCTGCAATATCGATGCCGAATCGTTCGTCTAGTCAGGAGAGTATAGGTAGTGACCCCACGACACCTAAGGGAAATTATAGTGTTGCGGTATCGAAAGGAATGTTAGAGATTGCTGGGATGGATGGGCAAGTTCTAGGAACAGAGGCCAGCAAGGACGTGGAGTTGTCGCCGAGGAGTAAGCCGGAAGCATAGAAAGGCCGGATGAAACCACAACCACGTGAAAATATTGGCCTATGAAGCTGTGGCAAATTCAAAAGTTACATACGCGTGGCTTGTTCGGGGAGGAGGAATTTTCTCAACTCAGTGTTTCAAGTGGCGGACAATCTCATTAATGGTTTTCGGGCATATCAGTCAGGTCAAAAGAAAACTGTTGTGTACATGCACGAACAAGCTAGAGAAGGCTTGTTTTTGTATAAAGTAAAGATTTCTGCTGTATCATTCATAGTATAGCGAACAGGGCGTTCAGGGTGCTGAGGGTTGGCTTTGGGGTACAATATGACGGAATACCCGGGACGACTGGGTCATTATGAATGGACGGACGAGTCGTTGGCAGTGCGACTGGAATGGGTGATGTGGATCGATTTCTTTGGATGAATGGATGGATGGGGGATCATGAGGGATATTTTGCGTGCGTGGGTTTGTTGATAAGGACAGTTGATGGGGTTGTGCATGATGGATGAGAGATGATACCAATTGCGCGCGCGCGAGAGTTTTTCGCATTGCGAGTTTTTTTTGGAGGGAACGTTGTGATATGTCGGAATTAAGAGATAGTTATGTTGTAGATTACATAGAGTAAACCATGCTACGAGAGGTATGCAAAGGACTCCTAGGCTCATTGTAATGTGTGATTTCGGGTTGTAGATTGGCATTTTTGCACTCTTACTTGTATATCATGTTACGTTGCAAGCATTTTTGCTTACAAACGTAAATAAATACCATACCGCAAGCAAGTAGGAGGGTCAGATCCCCTATACTCCTGAGCCTCATCAGGCCATGCGTTTGGTACGGTTGACACTTGGAGGCGCAAAACTAGATGGTAGGTATTTCCTTTCTGGTCATTTGGAGTGTTGACATACTTTAATTTAATTTATGTTTTTCTTTTCTTATGTCTTCGGAGATGCTTGGGATTTTAGTTGAAAAAAAGAAGGCAAAAAAAAAGCCGACTTAAAAAGACTTCGAAAAGGTAAGTGATTTCAGTTCAGTCTTCATGAGTCTTCAAATACTTGATGTAATGCACACAACCAAATTGTAATTAACTTCTAAAGGCTAATAATGACATAAGCGACCCAAAAAAACGATATCACTTACGACATACAGGATCTTGGTTCCGCGTTCGGGTTGTCGTTGCTCTAACGAATGGCCGGAGAATATTTCGGTTCTCGAGGCCGTATAATTGATTGTAAAGCTATGTACTAGGTACTTTGTACATCGGCCGTGAGATATCGATCACTTGATCTGATGCTTGGCTTCGACATAGACACAGTTTTCCGTCTAATTCTTCTAGTATGTTCAATACTCCTGCCAGTTATGGAATGGCTGACTTGACTTTGTAGCACCGAGAAGCCATTCCGAGGAATGTGTAGAAGATCCATTCGACGTATTGTGTTAGAGAGCAAGTCTATCAGAGGGGCAACAAATTCGGAGCTAAATCAACACTTCGCTGAACAAGATTGCGACGAGCTATGCGATTAAGAAAGGGACGATGCTGTAGCTGTCGAAACCCGTTGATTCCGCGGAAAGCATAATGTGTGGTTCTCGCAACAATTCCTCAATACGAATACCAAGGCCGTCTTCACAACCTGCTTGCCTTCCCAAAGCGTAATTTGTGGTTCTGCCAGATGGAAATTAAGCAATGTGAGGGGTATTGGCACCAATAGTGGGGTTGTTCAAGGTCCAATGGAAATTCTCTCAAAGAAGAATCGATACCGAATAATGTCCTATCACCTTGTTTTTCTTATGTCGCAACCGTTATCGACACCTTTTTATATGGCATAAAACTATAAACCGAGACTCCGGTTTGTTCTAGGCCTTCTTTTGTTTGACCCACTCATATATACATACAAGAGGGATTAATTTCTATTTAGAGGCGAGTTCTAAACGATGAACTGATATCAATATGGATTAATTCCAGACTTTGGCTCCTCTTTTAATCCCCGGTTACAAGTCTCAATCTCCCAAATAGTCGCAAAATCAAGCCTTCGCCAGTCAATGGCGAAAGGCTATAAACATGAAACAAACACGAATTTCACAGCTCCACTGTTCCACTGATCTACACATCTTAGATCAGCCTTGGCCTTCCACAACCCCACAGTCTCACCGACTGAATCCGCTCCCCATCATGTTTATATCATCCGCTCTTCTACAGGACCTGATCTTCTTTCCCCGCCTGTCCTTGTTGAATTAATCAACTCCGCCAAGGCGGAACTTTTCTGCGGAGACTTTTTAAGACAATACACGGTACACTTGTAGGTACTGGGTAAATGATCATCGATTTAATAACTATCTGTAAGAATGTTCCGAGATTACTTTCATTCATCTGCCGTGACACGCATGCAGTGAGTGTTTTGAATAGACTCTCCAAGTGGAGAGTTTTCACAAGGCAATGTGGGCACGGGATACCAGGCCAATTGTAGTATAATTGCGAAAGGGGTTCGCTTATTTCTGCCTTCTCAATTTTATGAAATGTGCTTCGTTTCATTGCGTAAAGAAGTGATGACAATTGAGAAGCGGTGAGGTGAGATGGTGTTGTGGTAAGAACCCGGATCGTGACACGTGTTTGGTAGGTTAGAAGAACCGTCAGCGTCGTAGTATGTAATGCGGAAGTTGCAATGTGCGCATTGGGTTAACGCGTCGCCGATTTAAGAAGGTACGTCGCCGGCTCGGAAGAAAATTTGGTGGTGCAAAGATAATATCAGCCATTTTCGGAGAAAACTACCTAGGTAGGTAGAGATAGGCTTAGGGTAACAAAAGAATGGACATCCGAATTTACTTCTTTCTGATCTCCTCGTACTCGCAGGCTCAAATGCGAACGTTGCATCGTGTGCGCTCGTACCTGCATTTTTGGGAATTATTAAGCTTACTGACTCTACAGTAATTTCCGCCCATCGGACAGAATGTGGCTTTCGGATGCCAAGAGCTACCTTGATCTCGAGATGTCACTCGACAATATTTTCCCTATTTAAGCGGTGTGGAAGGGGCCGGAATCGCGGTCGTAGCCGTGCAGAATACAACCTGTATTCGCGCAATTCATTTCCCAAATAGGTCAAAAATATCCCCCACTGCATTTCATCTTAACTCGTCAGTTGTGACCATATACTGTACATTTTGGTTCATCAGCAGTTGGAAGCCAGGAAACTTGGAAACCTTTCCCAATTTCCTTTTTCATCCCGTACCTGCAGAGATTTTACAGCTTGCAATCACAAAATATATTAAAGTATCAACATTTACCAATTGAGACGTATAATCACTTAATCCGAAACGAAGCCCCGGACCTCAAATCCCACAAATCGGGTAATCCCACAATCTAATCTCAAGCCCCCTTGCGACTCAAACAAGGATATTACTACCTATTACCTAGCCCTGTAGAGCCTGAACTTCGTAGGTATGTAGAAATGCATATGAACCCAATTTCTCGGATCATCTCGCCCAATACTCTTGAGGTCTGTATTTTGCTCAAAATAAGAGATATTTGGCGATGAGATAGATGGATTTGAAAATGTGGCTACGGATCCGATGAAAATGGCTGTAAGTTAGGTAAATTTAATCTGTTTTATGCAAATACAGATCCATCACAGTATTCTCGCGTTCAGTTGCCTGTTATTGATGATGTTGTTGTTGTTTGCTTACATGTTTCTTTTGATGTGGAAGTGTCAAGACGGAAGAGGAAATGCGCACTATACGCCATACGGTTATTCATCCCGATCAATGCTTTATTTTAGTCAATTTTTCTGCATAATCAACACGTTAACAGATCTTTAAAATGACACATGTGACATGGTAGTATCCCGAAATGCGAACGTTCCACGATGCACGAAATTGCGACACCCTTGTCAAAGCGCAAGAAGTCAGAAGCCAGGAGGCTAGGTCCGTCGAGGCCTACGGTCCAGGTTCGATGATTGATGGTTCCGCTACTGCTTATCGTTTTACCCCTCTTCTAATCTGTTCATCCCACTCTATTGGCAATGCCCAAAAGAGTTGTCTATACGCCTATAAGTTATAAGCTACGGTCATTGATAGCTAACTCCTTCACAAAGGTATCCAGCCACCCTTAGATATCATATAAATATACTCGAGTAGAGATCCATATTTTCTGGCCAACAGATTTAACTCAATTCGTAATTTGCTCAATTTAGTGAAGTGAAAACTGTTAATATACAATCTATATTAATCCTTGCTTACAATCCCCGTGCTGACCACAATTCGGCAACAAAATCTTAAAGTGTCCTGAAACACACATAATCTTCCTGCTTCTCTCGCCGAGTCCGTTGCAGACCAATATTCGCGGCTGTATTATTACTGCTAATATTATACAAGGTTCTTGTCATTTTTCCATCTCTGATACCACGAAATAACGCGGCGTGCGTGCGCCATACATGCCTTTCTAAAGATGTGGCTGACTGAACAAATCTCAGTGGTTACTGGTAGCATATGCACATGCTTTTTAGGCGCCCAACTCTTTAGATCTGGAACGAAGGATTTTGCGAGAAATTGCTCATTTGTATTTGAAGTTGCCTTTCTCGTCCGAGTGCGTTCATTTCGACCGTTATGTTGTTCCAAATGATTCAACGTCCTTTCCGGATCATCTTTTTCCATCTGCGAGTTTTCTAAACTCGATACCGTATATACCTGCCCAAATGGGATAATGATGTCCCCCGTGGGATTGAAAATATGTACATAGCCCAGCCTAGCTATTTCCAATAGCTTGGGATTTGAATGAAATATGCTAAAGCGCTGATAAAAAAGGTAAAAAATAACAAAGAGGAAGAAAAGGGCTGCCATCGAGGTCAAGCCCGCGAAGTACTAATACAAGAAAGGAAAATCTCCGCCAGTGAGCACTAAAATGATATACAGAATGTAGAAATGTTAAAAAAGGGGTTGGCGCTGAAGGTAGAAATAAAAAAATAAAGTAAAAGTAACAGACGCGCACTAAATAGGGTATCTTCTAAATATTCAATACTGAAGCGAAGAAAGAAGGTAAAAAACAATAGACCACTGTACAAATTTGTGCGGATCATATTGATGGAGGTACGAATGAATAGAATTAGATGCAAAACCGCGGTGTCATAGTCGTTAAGGTTGCATTGGTAATGTCTTCCCATATAGGCAAATGATCGGTGGCTATCTGAAACGCCTCTAATTTCTTCCATCATTTCGCTTGCCCGGACGTCGTGTTTCTTCGCTTTCCGTTGCAGGCCTTTCGTCGCGTCCAATTTCCGGAGCCCCAGCTCTGAATACGCGATCTCGTTGAGACTGTTGGGGTTGGGCTTGTGATTGCGCTCGCGGTCGCGTGTCACTTTGCTCAAGTAAAGATGAAACGGTATTTGAACCCCCTGAATGCCTACGTGTATCTGTCGAGGCTTGCCCCTGTTGTTGCGATTGTGGGTGTATTGGAGAAGCCAAACTTTGACTACCGAATCCACTCTCTGTATGTCGATGGCGGCTCGGCGGTCTGCCGTAAGGATCGTTACCACGAGCCGAGATATCACTCCTATTCCTCGAATGTCCACGGCGTCGAGTGGATGGTGTGTTCGAAACCGATGATCCTGTTTGCGAGAATGAAGGTGATGTGTATTGTGGCAGAGAAGTAGGGGGTGGTGCTGGTTGTTGAGGCCCGGTGGCTTTCCGTTTCTTCGGGGAGGAAACATGGTCTAATCGACTAATTAGCACAACAAATTCTACAGAACAAACTAAAAACGCTTGCCTGAAGGTGTTGTAGGTTGATTTGCGCTGCCCGTACCTGCTTGTGATGTGGGTGGTTGCCAGTGGTGAAAGTATATCGAGGGCGAAGATTGTGGTTCTTGTTGATGAGCAGTTTGTGATTGAGCTAAGGGATGGCCTGGTTGCCCCGGTAAAATTTGCATTCCAGGGCCGGCTGGAGCCGGAGGAGGTTGAATAAGCATCTCTCCGGTATTCAGTCTTGGAAGTTGGGAAGTTGCCGCTGATCTGGCTAACGAGCCCTGCGTACTTTGCCTAGATCTTGATGCCGGCGACATTTGATAACTCGGGACAAAGCCTGCAGAGTGGGGCGCCGATGGTCCGATCGGAGTGGATGGTAAAGTTATTGATGAGATTGCATGCTGTTGACCAGAAATTGATGCTCGGGAATCCGTATGCTGCATTTGCTCGGGTGAAGTTTGCTGCCCGGCTACTAACTGCTGTTGGACTTGATGTTGTTGTAGATGGTGTGCTTGTGCCATGTAGTGTTGAGCCCATTCCAAGCTTGCATTTGGTAAGTTTCCACCCCCCATTCCGGCGAATACCATGGGTATCATGTAAGGAGGAATCCCCCCCGACAATGACGTCCGCAGCATCTCTTGTTCGATCTTCCTCTGCTCTAACCTAAGTGATTCTTGCCGCGTTTTCTCCTCTTCTTGCTTACGTCTATCCTCTTCGGCTTTAGCCTGGAGCCAGTATCTCATAGACTCTTCTGCACCTTGCCACTGCTGGGGCGGAGCTGGTAATTGTAGTTGGGGCTGATTTAATGGCGCTACTGTTTGGGTTTGTGAAGGCTGTGGTAATGACATTGCCGCTGGTGGTGGCAAGCGGTGAGGGGTCGACATTTGTCGTGCGGTCGATCTAGCGGACGATAAAGGAGGAAGAGACTGTGTCGTGGCCGGGGTTGACGAGCTTGTCGTCGCGATCGTCGGGGGAAAACGAGCGCTGGTTGGTGGTGTTGGAGGAGAATAGTCATGGAAGGACTTATAGTCGTGGTGAACTGGTTGTTTAATCGTGAGTAACATCTCGGGACATGCATATACTAAAGGTAAAAAGCGGAAACAAAGGTATAGAGGTGAAAAGAGGCACCTTTAAATTAACGACGGCAAGGTGCAATAAGCAGACGCTGGTAGATGGGAGTCCGAACTTTTATGTAGATAAAATTCACCCCCCACACTTATCACCCATATTTACCAGCTAGTATGTGGTAATTGAGTGGATTCGGCGGTCTGTATCAAATACTCCAGACGGGTCCGGGATTCGGAATGGTAGTGATGATGCTTGGTACTGTGGAGCTTAATCAGGGTTCGCGAATCACAAGGCTACGAGTAATAACTCTAGATCTAGGAGCTGACGAACCGGCTGTTCGACTGCAGGGACGATCTTTAGGGAGAAAATATTGGTGTGCACAAAAAAGGTTGTGTGCTTGTCAAAAAAAGAGGAAGATTGACTAGTCAAAGCTTCGACGGAGTAGTCGTACAAGTATGGTTCACTAAACGCCGGGTAAATATGTAGTGATATCAAAGAATGTAGCAAGCAATGAAATGTTGCTGAAGTTGAAATTGTTGTGCAGGATGTAATGTGGGCAGGGATCGATATTACAGCCCGCGTAGATGGTGGGGCGGGTGGGAATTTCTCTATTCGAGTTTACTCCTTGACTCGAAATGTCTGTAAAGAGTAAGAGCCTTGCCCTCGAGGATGGTTGATGGAGCAGGTTCTGGATCTTTCCAAAATCCGAATGCGGTGAGGTCCTTTCCAATTTGGCAAGCACAAAAGTATGCTTAGATAATGGAAGATGCTGGTAAATTTATATATTACCTACCGGCTCGCCATCAGGACAATGTGCGCATGGTCGGTGTCTTCCTAGGTTCTGGATCCCGAAGCCTGGGGCTGAGATTGTAGTGGAGACAAAGCAGCGGAGCTTTTTTTTGGGACTTGGGAACGAGCTCGGTAGGGCACATAGAAGCAGAAGCAGTAGCAGCTTATGCCTGCTAAGATGAGATGAATGGAGCGATTCGTTTGGTGGAAGACTGTCCGAATCGGGAAATATGGTAACTAAATTCCATGGCGTTGCGTGACTCTTCGAGTATCAACATAGCGGGTAGTGTAGTACAGTACGTATTGCTACCTTGGTGGCTGCATGTTCGTTGGCTAAAGGAGGGGCTTCTCGAAGTAAATCGCTGCACCATAAGGATTGCAGGGATATAACTCTGGAGCACCAAGGGTACTGGGAATTACATGGCTTCCCATCGTTCTCCACTTGAGAGTCTGTCCGGGATGTGGGATGAAGGACTAATTAGCTTCTACACCAAAAAAAATTCAACTCGTATCATTTACTTGCTTAAGGATCTATTTAATGGGTTTTGATTCGCCGTTAGATAGATCTTTAATCGATGGTCGTCAAAATCTTGTCTCTTTGAAACACAAGGCAGATCATCAAATCCCACTGTCTCCGTTATCTGGTCCAACCAAATGAGGTCTCGCTTCCAAATAAGCATCAAATTTCTACCAACTCCGTTATGAAAGGACCACCACCCTCATCTCCCAAGATTACTGGTACAGTGGCCGTACCAAATCTGACTTGAGTATATTGATGATGCTGGCAGAGAGACTAAACTTTTTGCACAAATAATATAAATAATAATATAAATTTATTTGAGTAATTTCGTTTTATTCAAAGAATTTCGGAAAAGAAATTAATGTTCTAGCCTAGATCCTTACCTACATTTTAGGTATTTATCTAAGTTACGGAGTAGTTAGGTTAGTGCTGAATATGCCACTAATCTGGCTCCTCAATCTAGATTTAGCTCAAGTACCTACCTAATGCACTTCTTGCCTCTCCTCTTCAATGTCTCATGTCTTATTCAACAGTTAGAGGTAATAGTCTAAAATTAGGTGATAGGTACGATTATCTCTTTCCGTACATTGTGCTGTATAGTATAAGCTTTTAGGCTAACACCAAGATGTGTACCGATAGCGTTTGCTGAAATTCTGTAATATGGCATTTGGTTATGGGAATTTCAAAGGAAAAAGAAAGAAAGAAAGAAAAAGACTAGAACTAATTCTTCGATACTCAAATCTCCCGACTGTCCCCCTCCTTTTCCTCAAGGTTAGCTACCTAGATTCGGGCGAGAAGTGTTAAGATTGAGGCTACCTACATACCTACCTAGTAGTACTGTAATAATTCTAAGTGACCTGTGCTGAAGTCAAGCTTACTATAGTATAGTATCTGAAAATCTATTTATTAAAATACGATTGTGTTTCCTATTTTGTAACAAATTAGGTTCTAACCGTTCATAAATGTTTAAATATTATCATTTCACATCATACAAAACCGCCCTATAAGCATCTGGGTTAGAATATTCTTCACGAGACATACTGTTATTTAAGACTACTTATAAGTCAATACATATCTCAAACAATAATTAGAGATATCTCCGACAAGTACTAGTACTTAACCATTCTTTTCTTCTAGTAGCTCATAGCCACCGATCCTTCTTTTGACGGGTTGATACTTCCAGAAATGTAAAAATGAAATATAAGTTGCTCTAATCTCATTACCTAGGTAGGTACTGTTATAATTTACAAGCCTCAAACACTGGCTATAAACCTTGTCTTCCATCAACCTGGTTTAATATACATACCAACCATAGGCGGCGTCAACTCAAGTTTTCCCGACCGATTCTCCGGCCGATTCCTCCGGCGTCCCGCCTGAATCTTACATTCAATGATTCACGGCCTTTCCCGAGACGGGTGAGGTTAATAAAATATATTTTTCAGGAGTTTATTACATTGTGTGATATGACAATGGACAATCTATGAGTTGGCTCTGATTTGAGTTTCTGTTGACAGTTTGTTCTCCAGTGGCAAGTTGTGAAATTGTGACTCGTGATGAACTTTACGTAGCAAAGTACTTAGTATGTAGTCACTGTCGATCCCATCAAGTTGTATGGTTAGTTTTAGGTACGTTACCTGCTCCCTTCCATACTATGAAAACCAAAGATTTTATGGGTGAGTTATCATATTTGATAGTTGTAGTAAGATTCGTCAATATCTAATCAAGAAAAATTCACTTAGTGGCCAGAACAATGCCACCGATCTTAAATCCCTTGGCAAACGATCGACAGAATGCATCGTTTGGCCGTGCCCCCACCGGGGTACCTATCATAAGCGAGCTGGCTGCTGCCGTGTAGATCTTTATTGGCCTTGTGAGCTTGAAGATCAACAATGCGTGGCGATTCATCACACCACTTTCTTCCATAGCCTATTTGTTCGCTGATCATATACCGAAGTACTTCTAGTTGCAGCATTGGACAAAATCTTCGATCGCGATTAGATGGGATACCAATTTTTGGCTGAATCCCATGCGATAAACCCGTGAATGCCATGAGTTTGATGTCTGGTTGAATATTATTGCAGGGAGGTCAATAAGACATACACGCAAAAGTCTAGAACACAGCCAAATTGTTCCTGATGCTTTTATATATAGCAGCCTTTCCCTTCATCCCACAACCCAGGCCAGCATAATGGTTGGTCTTAAAGTTTGATCGAGTGTCATTCTTAACATTTCGGTAACTACTAACCATTCTTTACCTTTTTCTTTATGAGCATCGCACTGGAAGAAAATACGAAGGTACATATCGGTCAAAACAAATGCCGTGCTACCGACGATACGTCAATTCACCATTAGCTACCTAGCTCCATATATCGTGAGTCCGCCATCGATCCCCTAACAAGCTCTGCCGAGCCTCAAATGTTTCTACTAAGGCATTATGGGTCTAGCAAACAGAATATAAAACTAGAAGAGTGGGTGGAGGCTTCGGAAGCTTCTGCCCTTGATAGGAATAGTAGTATCTAAATCAAGCTGGCCGGGAGCTTGTGTTGAAGTTTGCTTGAGCTATCGCCCCTGTACTTGTAGTCTAGACGCTATGGCCGACTTGAGCGACTGGACACTGAAAAGACCGATATACCGACTTTCTTGACATAGGTACAAAGTTTAGACTCTAGAGCCCTCGGGCGGCTTGTTAACTGGTTCCCATGGCCGTTAGCTACAAACCAACGGGAATAATTTTGGCTGTTCAGACGTGTGATCTCCACACGGATCTGCACAATCGTAAACATCCCAAAGAATTTTAAAATTCTTCGCCTTGCGCACAAGGCATCAATGATAATGAGTCATGGAGCGCATCCAGCAATAACAGTGCTCACTCTTTATTGTAAGTTCACTAGAACTATATGCTAGAATGACCCACAAAAATTCACCATAAGCAAAGCTTCGGAGGACGAACATTGAACATTGAACATAGACATGATAGTATTTACACAAGTAAACATCGAACTACCATAATTGGCTATGAAGAAGAAACAATGGATAGCCCAACTTGCAGAACTTATGATATCATGATGTCACACAGGGTTTCACCCCAAAGAATGATACGCCTTCAAGATCAAAGACAAAAGCAATAGTCACATTCTTCTTGAAACTACCAACATACGTAGCATCAAGTCAATTTCACCTTGTTCTTGTCCTTCATCCCGACCTTCTTCCCCACCCATAGACTATGCTCGGACTTTAAATCATCAGCGAGAAAATCCGCAACATCCTCATATTTGGTCGAATAAGACCACAGCCACCTCAACCAAAAGTCCAGCCATAGTCCCAGCCAAGGGATCTTGGCTAACCAGGAGCCCTTGAAACCAGGCGGGGTCCCAGCTGTAACGATGAGGTTGTGCTTTCGCGGTGCATCTAATATATGTACCACTTGTTCTGAATCCGCTGGGACCATGAAGGCAACGCAGATCATTGACCATTGTAGTTTCGACAGAGATACGCTCTCAACGACGTCGCAGGTCGCTCGATGCTGCTCTGATAATCGTTTAGGCATGCTATATTTCGCACAATTCAGTGCCAGATAGAGCCTGGGTGTACGAAAGGATAGCCATACTAATCTTCAACAAGATAGCCTCCACTTTCAGGATATTCCAATACTCCCAAGCCACAACAAATCCAGGCCCTCAGCGGCTTACCACCCTCATCAGCGACAGCTATAGCCGCGTTCGAGACTGCTTGCGCGATTTTAGACATCAAAAATTCTTCTCCGCGTTTGACTTGAGTCCCTGCCACATCGATAATGCCCTCCACATTGTATTCTAGTATAGCATTCTTGATCCCAATATGATCCGTCGCGTCACCAACAACGATGGCTTCAAGGCTGTCGATAACTGAGGTGGAAACCATCGAACGAAGTTTAGAAGGATTGCGCACGTAAACGATGACTGTGTGGTTATGAGCAAGCAATGCTGGAATACAGCGACGACCTAAGTTTCCTGTCCCGCCGAGAAGAAGAACGCGCATTTTGGAATTGAAGGTTCGTATTGATCTTACCAGAATGGCAGTTGATCCCAGTGAAACCCGAGCCTTTTGGAAGTGCTGTATCCATCCCTTTTACGACGTAGGGCACGACTCGAAGAAGAGTGCATGTTTAAATAGACTTACCTGGATTCCTAAGCAGTGAGCGCTAACGGCGTTCACATTTGGGCTTTCGCAAATGTGAACGCCGAATATTGAAGCTACCCATGTCGTTCACATTCGGATTCTGTAGAAGCCCATCATCAAAATATACAATGAGATAATGAAAGCCAAGTTTCTGTGGAAAAAGGACACCTTAAACGCTCATTCAAATATGCAAAAAATTTGTAAACACCTGCCAGAATCCAAGTATTCACGGATTACCCAATTAAAACAATATAGCGCTTGAATTTCAAGTGAGGTAGGTGATTATTGTAAGTAGTAATTTTAATAAATTTCAAAAATGTTATAGGGTGGCAGGTGGCGTCCGTGCCCTAATCCAATCTATCGTGATGCAATCTCAGCTAACAAACACCCCTATACATCAGCAGCGCATATCTTAGTTAATAAATCCCATTGCTTTTAACTAAAAAAAAATTCGCACGTTCCGACTTCTGGACTACCCAAACCATGGGAGCGCGGAGCAAAGGCTGTAAAACCTGCAAATCACGGAGGTTGAAATGTGATGAGCAAACACCCTGTTATCGCTGTCAAAAAGCCGGTTTGATATGTCCAGGATATGATATTTTTGTGAACGAAACATCTCGAGTGAAGCGTGCTTCTCAAAAGCAAGATGATTGTCGCGTATTAGCCATGGTATCGCGCCCGCAACGATATCATACACATAAATTTCCCCCGGCTGCCACTATTGGTACATCGCATAACCCTTTCGCGAGCCTGCCACCTGTAGCTTTCAAGGACAACATAGTTCTTTCCTACTTAACTGCGAGAATGTATGAAGGAAGATCTCCTTATAACTCCGAAGATGACTGTGGTCCGGCGTCGATGGGCATGTGTGCTGATCGTTGGTGGGTGTGCAAATTGATTCGAATACCGCAGCAGAAGTCGGTGGATGCGTTAGCTTCGATGTTATTTGGGCGTGTTCATCACCTAAAGGACTTCGAAACAGACGCTTCAAGGTTATATGGAGAGGCGCTAAAGAACCTCTGCACAGCTTTATCAAAGCCCGGGAGTGGTTATGACTTCCAAACCCTAGGAACCGTTTCTGCCTTGATATTCTACGAGGTACGTTGATAGAAGGATATACGTATTTCAACCACTAATTTGACCAGCTTCTCGCTTCCAACAAAGAAAATGGCTGGATATCACACGCTGACGGTCTTGGGAGATTGATGGAGCTCCGAGGTCCTTCGCGGCACAAAAGTTGCCCAGAAAGAAGCATTTTTCTTGAGCACAGAGTTGTCCTTGTATGGTATTCTTTGGTTCAATACCTTTCGATCCTGTGACTAATTGGGATAGGTTACGAAAGCTATATTATCTCGTCATCGGACTTTCCTCGCACAACCAGAATGGAAAATAATTCCTTGGGAAGATGAGCCAAACTCGAAAACTCCTTTAGACTTTCTAATGGACATCACGTGCGACTTTACTGGTCTTTTGGAAGACCTTGACACCGCACTTATGACTGAGGAGCTAGATCCTCGTCAGCTCAAATTTCAAACTGTTAAGTTGCTGAGAGGTCTCAATGCATGGTGGCGTAAATGGATCTCCGACAATCCCGATCTATGCATCGAGATAACACCTACCCGCAATAGCATTATGACCGACGACGATGGCTTATTGTTCCCGACGCTTCTGAAGTATAGGGATCATTGGAGTGCGTATTCAACTGTGATGCATAATGCACTTCGAATTCTGCTAGTGAAAGTATGGGAGGTGCTTTCAATATTTCCTTCACCTATGGTTGAGCCAGTCACCTTAGACGAGGCAAACCCAATGGCATTACTAGGAGTATCCTCAGATACATTGTCCCTTGCTCGTGAGATTATACGCTCGACAGAGTATTTTCACTCGTCATATTGGACTGGAGCATGTTGTATAAGATACCCCTTAGAAGTCGCTTTTGGTTGCATGGAAGTAGGATCTAGGGAGGCAGAGTGGCTAAAATCTAGTTCTAGATTTGGCCTTCCTAAACTACATAGCTTCCATGTTGCGAAACCATTCATAAAAAAATAACAACCTTCTTCGATCAAACTATAAACTCATTTATCTTGTTTTTTATACACGACAATGTTGGCAATTTGCGTAAGCGCTATCTGCGCAACATTGTTTTTAAAGCGCCTCGATCTACCAAAGGCCAACAGAGGCTCAGAATGCAGTCATTCGCTCATCTGGAGCGATGGCCTCGGTCATGAATGGGTCTCTGTACAGTACTAGGTAGTTTTCATTGTGAATTCGCGCTAAACCAAAAACGGGGTTCTCCGCGATCTCGCCTGTGATTGGTCTAGCATTCGCTGAACCGCATACTCTGTGTTGGAATCACCTCGGTGATTGTGCATATGCATAGATTGAAGGTNNGACGGTGAGTACGGTAACCTGCCTGTGCGGCCGCAAGGCCGCACCTATTACGGCAATATATTCCGACACTCTGTAAATTAGGATTTGCACAAAGCCCAAATCAAGGAGTTTTACTACCTAGGTATTTAAGGCTTATAAATCTATTGATTTCTAAGTCCTCTCCACCGAAGGGGAGAGTAACTGAGTAACTTTACAATCGCATTTTACTGAAGGATTTCTAATATAGCTACAAGCCAGGATAACATAGCTAACCAAATACAACGATTTGCGCGACGTGCATACTACGCTGGACAGTAAATGATAACCTCCATTTATTAATGTCTTATTATTAAGGATCCGTTGGCCTGCCATTTTAATGATCTTCCCCGCTGCTAAAGCTATGAACATTACTCCTTCCTATCCACCCCTCCTTAGTTAATAAATCCCATTGC
>JWJA01004744.1:0-12923 GCA_000812885.1 Lanzia echinophila
ATGGTATCTACAATGGCCAGCCTCTACCGCAGAATAAAGAGAAGGGTGGCAGTAATTAAGCAAGCTTTCGGCTTCAATCTTGGGGTCGACATTCTGGGATGATCTTGCAAAGTATCAGCTCTGAAGAAACAAATGTGAAGGTGGTATAAACTCTGATTGGGATGATAATTTGGGTTTTCCATTGATAACATATTCAATGTCCCTCGAATCTACCCATTCCAGTTGTCTACCTAGATATCTCTATCTTCTCTTGCATAAATGGACATCAGACTAGAGAAATAGAAGGCAACAAGTTCTTGGTTGTGTCTACTGAGCTTACTTCAATCCAAGAGTAGTACAACTCTCAGCATTTTAAGATGTGTGGGGCTACCAAAAATATGTAGGATATGATCATAGTAACAACTGTAATAGTTTTATATGATCCTCATGTCGTCGCTCATAATAGTTATCAAATCCTCTCTCTATCAATAATTAACTGGAATTCAATGTATTCAATGAAAGGAACAATAATACACTTTCATGACCAAAATGTTATGCTGGAGTCGTTACAAAGCTATAGCTTAAATCCCTGTAATCTGCAACCACCCATACCTAAAGTAAAGTTCTTAGCCATATTACCGGAAGTCTTGTCTGTGCCGCGCCGACCTCCGCATTCTTGCATTCTCGGTCGGATTTATTTACCACTTGAAAACCAAATTATTATTGACATTCATTCAGCTTTTGATCTCAAACCATAACAATGGATTTAGAAGATGGGGGAGACTCGCCTTGGGGAGGTATGTTAGAAAGGATGATATTGTATAAGCAATTATCTGTTGACAACATGATTAGATGTCCCTTCCCAGACCCAGTCAACACCGGCTTTACCAAAGCCTGGAGAATCTGTGGCAGAAGGAGGTAAGTCAGAACTAGGCGCATATGATATCAGCATCTAATTTCTATTATAGAATCCTCGGTAGCAGCATCTCAGACACTTGCGCCTGCAGCTGCACAATCAAAAACCCATACTGGACGAACGATACGAACACCTCGACGTGCAGGAGCTCAACCAGTACGACTCGAAGCTTTAGATGATTCTCTTGGTCCCCTAGGACCGCTTGGTGATAATGCGCCAACATCACAAACCGATCAACCACCTGCCCCGCCGCAGAAAGAGCAGACTGTTACGCATAACATACGGCAACCTGTAGCTTCTTCGCAAAGCCCTGCCGTTAGAACTCTGATGGACTCGGTGGACTTAAATGATGATGTTGAGACTACACCGGGACCTCGCTTACCGCCTCCAGTTCAACCATCGCAAGGTGCGCCCATTCGAAGAGATACAACTCCTAGTGTTAGCATCGAGCAAGCCGCAAAGCCGACGTTTGACATTAGTGTTGGTGACCCGCATAAGGTTGGGGATTTAACTAGCTCTCATATTGTTTATTCGGTTCAAACAAGGGTATGGCTTTCTACAATTCACATATGGTAAGATTGTGCTGACAACTGATCAGACAAGTTCTAAGGCATATCGTCAACCGGAATTTACTGTCACTCGAAGATATCGGGATTTCTTATGGCTTTACAACTCATTACATGCAAACAACCCAGGTGTTGTGGTTCCTCCACCTCCGGAGAAGCAAGCTGTAGGGAGATTTGATACCAATTTTGTTGAATCAAGACGTGCTGCATTAGAAAGAATGCTTAATAAAACGGCTGCACATCCTACCCTTCAACATGATGGAGATTTGAAATTGTTCTTGGAGAGCGAAGCATTCAACGTCGATGTGAAGCACAAGGAACGTAAAGAACCGGGGCTTGGTGAAAGTAAGGGAATGTTTAGTGGCCTCGGTCTCTCTGTTGGTGGAGGTGGCAAATTTGTTGAACATGATGATGTATGTGCATTCTTTCCAAAAGAACTGTCATTACTTACTTACAAAATCTAGTGGTTCCATGAGCGCCGAATTTACCTCGATGCTTTAGAGAATCAGCTCAAGGCACTGTTGAAGGCAATGGACGTCGTGGTAAACCAACGCAAAGGACTCGCCGAAGCTGCTGGAGATTTCTCGGGTTCACTTCGTGCATTATCAGCTGTTGAACTATCTGCATCATTATCTGGTCCATTGGAAAGTCTTGCAGATTTACAAGTCAGAATTAGGGAGCTTTATGATCGCCAAGCACAACAGGATGTCTTGACGTTAGGAATCACAATTGACGAATACATCCGCCTGATTGGAAGTATTAAGCTGGCATTTGCCTCGCGACAAAACGCTTATCATGCATGGCATTCTGCAGAAGCTAGCCTCCAGAAGCGCAGAGTAACACAAGAAAAGTTGCTACGCCAAGGCAAATCGCAACAAGACCGCTTGAACCAAATGCAAGGGGAAGTTGCAGATGCAGAACGCAAGGTTCATCAAGCAAGATTGCTATTCGAGGACATGGGACGATTGATGAAAACTGAACTTGAGCGATTCGAGCGTGAGAAGGTTGAGGATTTTAAGAGTGCCGTTGAAACTTTCTTAGAAAGTGCAGTTGAGGCCCAAAAAGAGGTAAGCTATCTTTGTTAGGTGACTTCCAAATATGGATCCCGCTAATAATTCGTAGTTGATTGAGCTATGGGAGACTTTCCTCATGCAACTTGATGCCGAAGAGGATGGAAATGCATTTTACAAGCCTCCAGTCGAACCAGCTGCGCGTCAATCATCCGAGACAGGACTCTCTGGCGAGACAGCAGCAGATTCACAAGCCGCAGCTATCGCAACGGCAGACGAAGAAGATTAATTGATTACATAGGCTATGATGATACCACCCAAAAAATACTCAACTGATGAAGCGGAAACGAAGAGATGAATTGATTACCAGACCACGAATGTCTAGTGGTAAGCTGCTTGTAGTATTTTTGTACATAGAATAATTTCTGGTTTTAAACGCCTGTCCGCGCTTGCTTGTTCGTGTTTGTCCGTTCCTTCGCAACAATCCTACATGTTGTATGAATCACGGTACCATGTATATGAACACATGCCGTTTTCCATTAAGCGCCCCAGCGGATCATAGTACATCAGCTCGTCTCCTCTGTGCCAGGAACTTGATGCATGATATATCTCCAGCCTGCAGCTCAAACCTCGATATAATCTTGCGACTTTACTTGGATGTTCTACTCTTCCAAATGCAAAACACTATCCTTCAGACAGTTGAGTATCTCATCTCCCATTTCTAAACCAAGAGACCAAATGCGTGTCACCCTCTCCATATCTACTTCTTCTGCTTCCCACCTCTCGTATTCACCACTCCCTTCATCCTTCCCATATCCATAGCACCCCCACCAGCAATCAAATCCATCAAACTTTCCTCCTTTTCCTCAATCTCCTCCTTCCCCTTCACACCCTCCTTCTTCGCACCCGCATCCAAAGTCTTCCCATCCTTCTTCCCTTCCTCCCCCTCCAAAAAATCCCATCCCCGTCCATAGCGTCCTCTAAAAGCCCTCAGTCTCCCCGCATCATCACTCTCCACATTCCTCAAACTGTCAAGCGTCGGCTGCCATAATGCATGATTGCGCGTGTCTTTCGTAGAGCGGAATACTGGCGCGGGGGAAGTGGTGCGCGTGAGGTAGGTGGAGCCGTCTGAGAGGGAAATTAGTTGCGTGAAGGTGTAGGGGCGGATGGGGCGGCGGAGAAGAGAGGCATGGCGGATTTGTTGTGTGGTTTGGAATTGTGCGTGTGTTTTGAGGAGGGTGGAAGTTGGCCGTAAGAGGGGTTGAGTTGGGAGGGACATTTTGTGGTGGGGTGGTATGCTGTTCGGTGGTGTGTGGTGGTTGTCGTTCTTATATGTGTAATTGGAGGTAGGTTTTCACGTATGAAATGCCGGTATTTCAAATGAATGGAAGCAGATTAATCACCCGAGATGCTTTTCCTTATATGATATCGGGACTTTGTTGTAAAATAAATCAGATGAGGCTACCAATGCTTTTTTGCGGATTTTTGAAGACGATTATCATTGGTCAATGCGCAAATGTGGGACACAAAATGAATTTAAATTCTTCAGCCTTGCCTTGTTTGCCTTGTGCGTGGGAATGTTTCACAGCCTCTCAGCCAGCCTATTAAGTTGATGTGGAGTGTCCACGCAGAACACTATGATTGCGCGGAATGTTGGCCTATTGATTGAGATGAATGGGAAGGTGTTGCTCGCGCATCGAGGGCTGAGGAGATGCGGCGTTTTGGCTGCTGGAAGTTTAAGGGCTGGGGGAGCTTGTAGGAACTGTATGTTTTGTGTCTCGGTTGTTGTGATGCAATGCTGAATGTGTCCTGCAGATACTTCAAGTATGGGGAATGGGAGCAGCAAAGATATGCAAAGGGAAGATTTATCTGGGCAGGAACCGTTGAGTTGGACTAAGGTTTCGAAAGACGGGGAATCGCAGAACGCAACTTCACAACTAGAGAACGCGCGCGCGGAGGAAACGGCTATTCCCGCGGAAAATGAATTAACAACGAGTGGCCGTTGGGACCTCAAAGAGCGATTTCGTGAGATAATGCCCCAAAACGCAAATCCACATCAAGAATTTGCGCGCGCTGAGGAAACAGCTATTCCGGCGGAAAACGAATTAACAACAAACATATTTCGCAAGGTTATGCGCCGCATGGCACAACCCGTCGTCGTTTTAACTACCGTCCCCGAATTACACGAGCGTGTGGGAAGAGGCACAATAGCGACGGGCGTAACATTGTCCTCGTTCAACACCGTTACCCTCTTCCCCTTCCCCGTCGTCAGCTTCAACATTAATCGACCGTCTCGCACACATTCTGCTTTGAGAGGATTGCTACGTGCCTCGATGTCACCAACAAGCGTAACGGAAAAGAAATACACTTTTCATATATATATCTTTGATGCAACACAAGCATCCAAGGACTATGCGGCGGCATGCGCGCTTCCCTGGGACAAGAGGACTGTAGACAAACATTGTCACTATAATTGTCAAGGAGCGAGGTGGCGAATAGATTGTCAGATATTGAAGAATGGGAAGGGCTTCATAGATGTGTGGGATCATGCTTTGGTGTTGGCAAAGGTTGTGGGGATCATGGAGTTGCAGTCGCACCCGCCGGAGAAAGCGAACCGGTGGTCTTCGCTGATGTATAAAGATGGTGATTATGAGGATATCAATGGGACTACTATCCAGCCTACGGGTGACAATCCTATAAGAAACGTAGAGAGCTAACACCGGTCCATACATCCATTACTACCATTCAAACTGGTCCAACAAACATACCACCGAAGAAAAAGAAGATGTGAGGTATTTTCACTAGATCTGGTCAACGAGATTTATTTTGTTTCATTTGTTGTTGAAAGTTTGGTATGCTTCGGTGTTATCCACTGTACTATACATAGAAATACAACATATGATTATAAAATAGTCAAAACAGCTGATAGTGGGAATAATTACATTGTATTTACCTTGTATACCCAAAGACTGTCTATCAATATGGCAACTATGTCTTACCTCGGACTGGCTCTCTAATTGTTAAAATCTAGTGAGCACAGTATACACACTCATAATGCACTTCTGTATGGTCAAACATTTGGTTATGCTTCATGGGTGTCTTGAATCTATTTGTCACATCACCGTAAGGTCGCAGGCATGCAATTACATAAGTTAAACAACTCGATTGTATGTTAAATATTATAATTAGATTATCAACACAAAGAGAAGATGAAAGGAATCAAAGAACAGGCAACTTACAAAGATACTATGGGAAAAGCACTAAGGAGTTCGTCCCATATGCCAGAGGATAACCGAGAAGAAAACAAATGGAAGCAGACTCACTCACTCCGCAACCGATCATTCCTCGGCCGACTGAATAACCCTCTGAATCAACTGAAACATCTCCTTTGCCTTCACTCTCAACTCCTCACTTTCGGTCGACCAGCGATCCGGATGCCACTTATTCCTCTCAGCCTTGACCCACCTCTCCGTGAACTTTCCGCTTCCCCTCAATACTTCCTCCACGTCGTGATGACACACTCCTAGCGTCTCCCCCCGAACGCAGTTGCGGCGTGGGCATTCGCGTTTGTGGATCACGGGGTAGGCGGTCACGGATGCATATTCATCGTAAGCGCGGCCCCATGCTTCGCGATCGTGTGTTTGCCATAAGGCGGCATATTCCCAGAGGGAGAGGGCCTCCATTCGGCGGCGGTCGGAGCTGGTCATTTTCGCTTGGTTTGGTGTGATGGGCTTGGGTGATGATTAGTTGGTTGGTTGATATATTGACTAATTGGGTAATAGTCAAGTCAATTTACTAATTAGATCAGTGAATGAGGTTTGAAGAGTTCACAACTTCGTGTTTAATATATGCCCTCGCAGAAGGTATTGTTCAATCATGCTCGAGGGGAAGAAATGAACATAAATTTTCTAACAATAAATTGTTCAAAATGCCAAGAAAAAAGAGCAATACATCACACTTCCTTTGTTCTAATAATCACCTGTCCTACAGTACTCGGACAATAGCAACATACCGCACTGCTACGATAATATTGCTTCAAGTGAAGTTGCCAGCAATTATTTCTACCTCCTTTATACCTATTTACTTCATTATAAACTCTTGCAGTCAAATTTGCGCATATAACTGTTGTACAATTTTCATCATGCAGATTTGCGCTTCGATTGTGTTGATTTCTTACCCGCCGTGACAGTACCCGAAATTATACCATAGGAGGAATTCCGACAACAGTGAGTTAAAATTTGGGGAATCGATGTTGATCTAATTGAAGATCAAAAAGGAAGTTTTGCAAATGCGTTAGTATGATGAGGTCATTTCCAGCGGTTATGTTGGATTGTCGCCTTGCTGCGCTGTAGCGCCTTGTTATGGGTCCAACCAAGCTCCAATCCAAGCGACAGCGGTTAGACGTCTTCCATTTGCGACAGACTCGACTTCTTCTCACCAGAAAACATATTCTCGCATTGATTGAACGGGTGAAAAATGGTTGCGATTTTATCGACGTGCAGCAAAATAAAAAGGCATCATATAAATTGATACCTAGAGTTCCGCGGTTGTACCTGAATACCGGGAACAGACCAGAGGGTAACTGTTGGTCCAAATGTAGCTATTTTGGTATTTTACGTTATGACAAGTTGGTCGATCTACAGGCCGCGATTAACGGATTTAGTCCCGCAAAGCCTCATCCCATAATAATTCAGCCTCCTTGTTGCAGTGTTGGTCGCCAAATATGATGTCCATGCATCCACTATTTACTAATATCCCCCAACCTACCATTCAACGAACCATCATCTTCTTTTCGAACAGTATCGCATCATGGGAAAGAAACACGGTCACAAGAAGCACGCCCCCAAGCCCTCTATCCACAAGGACCTCTTCGCACGCGTATCACTCAGTGCATCTTCATTCGCACCTTCCCTAGGTGGTGTCCAACCTTCCATCCCATCATTTGTGGGCATAGTGGACAATCGAGATCTTCCTGCCCCTACAGCGCCAAATCTAGCTCTGCTTGATGCAGTAGTTGCCTCTGCTCCGATCAATTCACAATGCAAGTCACCTTCTAATAGTACCGTCTCCTCTCACCCCGAAGTAAAGGCGCAAGATAAAACGCAGAATCATTTCCAGGTCCTTCCTCCCTCTCCCCCAAGTTCACCTCCAACTATCAAGTCCAGCCCTGCATTCCTTAACCCTAATGTATCTCAACAATCACCACATCCCGCTTTAGGATCCACATTGCTCCCCCCTGTTCCCATATCGACACCGCATCCCTTGCTTAATCTACATCCAGTATCTAATGATTATCTTCCCGTCTCCGCGCTTTTGAATGAAGTACAAACGTTGAAATCACGGCTTAAGCTTTTGGAGCTGGGGCCTGAGGAGAGGGATAGATGGAATGAGATTGAGGTTTGTGGCGTTGCCTACCAGGACATCTTGGACGAGTTTTATTACTGCCAACCGGATGAGCAGAGAGTGCACACAGGACAGGATTCCCTAGTGCCTGAAGGGAATAGGAGGGGGATGCTTGAAGTAAATCAAGAGAGACCGGGAAGATTGAGAGGAGCAAGTTACTATTCTGAAGTGGAAGAACAATCTCGGACGCTGAATGCTGCTGAAGAGATCCGCTCATATCATGAAGAGCAGTGGGAAGACCGCGCTATGATGGCTTCGAATGATGGAATGGATGGGTCGGTGAACAAGATCCGTTCTTACTCACAGGTGGAAGCACTTTCCAGGACATTGGATGAAAAGTCCGAGGATCAAGATTCAAATATCTCAGGTAGACCACATTCTTCTCAATCACACCGACAGAAACAGGAACGGGCTCTCTTACCACAGGAACTGGAAAGGTTCCAGTCCCATGAAAACCCGGAGCTCTCTCTTGTTTCGCCGCAACAATTCAATGAGAATGAAAATCCCGAGTCAAAAGAAGATATCAGGACCTGGACTTTGATCCCACCAGAATATGCACCAGAATCACAACCAGAGATAGAAGCAGAAATTCATCAGCAATCCCATTCATCACCACCATCGCCACTCTCGCAATCCCTCACCTCATTCTCAGCCACACCCACACTATCCTCTCTAAATACCACCCTTCCACCATCGCCCATCTCCCCCAGCGAGCCCGCACTCCCCACCTCCACCGGCTGCCATTACACATTCTCCGCCGGTGGCGTCTCCCCCATAACGATCATCTACCCGTCCTCCTCGCTCCCACACAGCATGCGCGCCCTACGCGAAGAGCGAAACGTAATCCAAAAAGCGCTCGCGGGATGGAACCGCGGAGAAAGCGATCGATACGGCGTGCGGCCGTCAAAACGCGCGCATGCAGCCATCATCTACCCGGATCCCAAGACACCGCTCCCAAGAAAAAAGCTGCAGATAAGTTTAAGCTTTACGCCGATAGTGGGTGGAGTGGAAGGGGAGAGAACGGAACCCGATAGGATTGTTACGGATATTGATATCTTTTTGTGGGCCAAGAATGGTAGTTTTAGAAATGGTCCGTTGGATTGGTATAAAGTGGGTAGGGAGGGTCTGCATACTAGACATGATGGGGTGGTGGAGGTGGGGGTTTTGGGTAGGGCGTTGGGGTGTGAGGTTTTTGGTGAGGAGGAGGATGATGAGTAGAAAGGTTGGGGTTGCACTTTTGTGGTTGTTAAGTTGGAATTGATGACCGAAATGTTTAATTTGAAGAAATTCGAAGCAGCATTTGAAGCATTAAATTGAGTTTGAACAATTAAAATTAATATATCCTTAAAACCATCTAAAGCGGATACCCCAAATGTGTATGACATTCATAGTACTAGTCACTTGTTGATTATTACAGCCATGCCACATGTCTCGTCATTACGGCCATAGAAAATTTACAACCCTAGTTGAAGCCGCGGAGGCCCAAAAGAACGACTCTAGTCAATTGTGAGGATCGAACAGCGGTAGTGGATACAGTGGATATATTATTGATCCGTGAAGTCATTACATAATCTATTTACAATGATACATACATACAAACATTACAATTCACACATCCCAAACATTAGCACCCCCAATAGTGACGACACCGACCTCATTCCACGTAACCAAATCATCCTGCATCTGCCACGATTCAATCCACGTCGAAGAGGTATTCCTCATGACGGCAAAAACCTGTCCTCGCGCCGTAAGCGTTATATCCCCAAACGTCTTATTGTCCGAAGTTGAGTTCTGCATGGCGGCTGGATGTCCACCTGGGACAACCCATGTTGCGGCTTCCCCGCCCCATGTATCAACGCGGATCCCCGTGGATGTTAAGGTGAGCACGTTGATCCATTCTTGGGCTCCATTTGATGCCACATAACGTGATGCGGATGCCGCTATGGGGGTTAGTACGGAAAGCTCACTCATGGTTGAGACTCCGCCTGTGTTGCTCCAACCGACAGCTTTTGCATGCGTTAGTATATCTTGCGTTATGAGCAGAATAGAATTTAATAGGATAGCTTACTTTGGTTCCAGAACGTGTACTTGATATTGTCGTTCTGCGAGTTTTGATACCAGAGATTGGCGCGAATGTTGGGATAGGGAGGATCGGTATTATTCTGGAAGCAAAATCGGGTGCCGAGTGCTTCACCACTCGCTTGAATTGTTTCCCACGAACTAGTTAAATCCGTTTGGTTTCCTATCGTTACTATTCCTTGCGTGTCTTGAAATGCCACAAGCGTGGTGTAGTAGTTTGTGCAGGTTTGACATGGGTCATACATTCCCGATATATCGCTTTGCGAATAGGGTTGAAAGCCTTGGTTGTGGAGGTTTCCCGGTGTCCATGAAGAATCCGAGGAATCGTAAATGTAGTCGTGCAGTATGCTGTCTTCATCCATATAGAACAAGCTGATTCCCTAGTCATAGAGTTAGCTTTTGAATATTGATGAGAGCGCATTGTCTTTGGTTGCTATACCATTGGACTTAGCCCGGGTCTTGTAACTGCTGCTGATATAGCAGATCCATTACGGGCGATTATACCAAGTCCTTTACTTGTCCATGTCGCATCATCATCGGAGGAACTTGTTGCTTCTACCAATTCACCGGATGCAGCTTGATAGTAGAGATGGGTGTTATTGACAGTCCCATCATCATATGATAGTGCAGCAATACGGAGCTGAGAAAGTGCTGTTGCGGATATATTTGAAGTTGCCGATGCCGTTGCCGTTGCCGATGCCGTTGCCGTTGCCGCAGTCGATGAGGTTGATTTGGAGCTTGTCTTAGACGCTAGAAGTCCACCCAGTAACCCACCGATTGCGACTAGTAGAAGTGCGATTCCTCCTATGATCCACCATCTCCACCTTCGCCATCCCGCCTTCTTCCCGCTTGGTGATGGTGGTAAGTCCCTTTCCCCATATACCGACGCCGACTTTCGAGGCAAAGTTTCAATCCCTTCGTGGATGTTGGTCTCAATTCCCCCGTATGCTTCCGGCGGGTTTACAATTTTCCCATCCCCACCATTTATGTCCGACAGGAGGTAAACGGCTTGTTTGTCTGCACCATAGAAGCTGGGAATTTGTGCTACCTCAAGGTCGCTATAATCCGCATGATTTGCCATTGTACTTCGTAAACACAAACATCTTCGAACAAAAAGGAAGGGAAAAAATATTGATGGAATCTACTTAAGCGGCTATTATATAACCCATGACATGGCATATTGCTAATTCTCAGCATGCGAGAGAAGCGTAGGTATTGGTGGCAGAATATGTCCAAAGATACAGGATCTTCGCTATGCCCCAATAAAGGCTCAAGACCACTTTAAATTTAATGGAGACCCGAATCCTACGATGCTAAAGTGAACCACACCGCTTTGGACCCCAATCGAATAAGATTAGATAAGTTGAGGTATTATAAGGCTGATTTGAAGGGTGAATTTTGCATTACCGTTTGTAGTATAGAGTGACTGTAATTTTGAATCCTAGACTAATGAGACCCGAATCCTACGATGCTAAAGTGAACCACACCGCTTTGGACCCCAATCGAATAAGATTAGACAAGTCGAGGCATTATGAGGCTGATTTGAAGGGTGAATTTTGCATCACCGTTTGTAGCATAGAGTGACTGTAATTTTGAATCCTAGACTAATGAGACCCGAATCCTACGATGCTAAAGTGAACCACACCGCTTTGGACCCCAATCGAATAAGATTAGACAAGTCAAGGCATTATGAGGCTGATTTGAAGGGTGAATTTTGCATTATCGTTTGTAGCATAGAGTGACTGTAATTTTGGATCCTAGACTAGTGAGTGTTAGAGATATATGCATTCAATATTGCGTACGGCGGAGCGTATTCCGTAGGAATATGGCTGTCATGACTTACCGTTTTGTACGTCCCTAGATAGTTGCATTAGCTACCCAGTAATCTGAACCATTGCATATTCACATAATTCAATATTCTCCCTTTAGGTACCCTCTCGTAGCAGGTTCTTCGTCAGTTTTTGAGTCAGTAAGCTGACCTGATAACTGGTAAAACCGGTTGGTTGTGTTGTACAGTAAGAACTGTCTGACAGCCAGTCAGGGACTGGAACTGGGTATGTTGAGAACTTGAAGGATTGAGATACCCTGCAAGCATGTGTGCGGCACAGCCACGACTTAATGAAAATTTATAGTGGGGGAGAGAGCGGAATAGTACACACACACACGCTAATTATCCCTACCGGTATGAACCTTAACATTAATAATGACGAGAATGCCGCTATCCATAATAACCAGAAGATCTGGCTATGAGAACTATAAACTATGGGTACCTGTTATCGATCGAACCGATGAACCTAATTAAGTGCAATTTCAAAATTTGAACTTGTATTTCGTCGATCTTGGCAGAAACTTCATTTAACAGGTACAGAATCGCGCACACCGCCTACTTGCGCGCAACGCTAATAATCCATACTTCTCCTGCTTATGCTCTATACAACGGATAGACTCAGTCATGGGGAGAAAACTCTTCGAAATGCGAAACTTCCCCAATTTATCATGTTGACATGGTACATGTATCGATATTCAATTGGCCACTTTCGCAATGCTAAATTCAAAACTAAAATATCAAAAACCAAAAGGTCAAAAACGCCTAACACTCCTTTTTCGTCCTCCCAGTACCACCCATAAACTTCTCTCTTAATGATATCTGGAAATCTCCATCTATATGCAATTTGATCCATCCTGAATTCAGCAGTTCTTCGAAAACTCCTTCGTCGGATCCGGCTTCAGTCTAAGACGTTGGGTATGACCAACAGGTGACAGTTAAATTGGAATACTAGCGCAGTATCGTGGCGAATCATAAGGTTGAGGGTAACTGTTGGTCCAAATNNTATCGTGGCGAATCATAAGGTTCATTTTCGACGGCCATGCCCAATGGGAAGAACCTTCGGTGGCTCCGGGGCGGGAGTACCCGCATTCGAAATTGGTGAGTAAAAAGTATGAGGGAAAAAAGAAGATGATGATTCATGA
>JWJA01004745.1:0-15183 GCA_000812885.1 Lanzia echinophila
AATATACTATCATTGGGAGATTGGTCATGATGTTTATACCGGATAAGCAGGAACGAGATGTAGAGATGCAGTCACATTATGTGAGAAAATAGGGTGGCCCAATGAGGAAGTCGGGTTTGGAGAGAGGAAAGTGAAATGATTAGGTGTAAATGAAATATCATTTCGGATTATGGGCTCGGAGTTTGCATTTGGAAAGAGAATAGGAGGGAATGCGAGATGAATGTGGGAGTTGGGTTTGTGGTCTCGGATATTTCTGTACCAACACCTTGTACTTGTATTTCATTTTTATATACCTTGTTTGATCTACGCATATAGATATCCCGTTTTGCAATTACAATTACTCAGTCTTGATTTATGAGAGTCTACTTCTATTTTCACTCCTTGAATCTTTATGGTTCTATTGCCTTCTCCAACCAAACCCAACCATCCCCTTACCTATCATCAACACACACAACATTCACAAGAACAAGAAGCCGCACTGTCTCTTCCACCATGCCTTACTGTTAACGTATTAGAAAACATACACCAAGAGCAACACCATACCGATCTCTAGAGTGTTCTACTCTAGATAGCTGCTTACTTACCCAAATCACTTCTTTATTTTGACCTCACGACATCTTATGATGGGCTCTAATAGATAGGTATTTAATACTGGTATGCCTCATGTATAATCACTTAGATTCCACTCCATACATATTTTCTCACATATTCATCGCGAGCGATTATTTAAAAAAAACTTTACCTAATACTTTACAACAAATCAATCACATCGGTTATAACCCCAACTAACACATAACCCATTAAACTCTATCACATAATACATATACTATCATATCTCAAACTTCCAAATTAGCATCAACTAACATATGTATCACCAGTGGGTGCGCCAATTCCATCACCACAACACAATATTCATTCAACCCTCTATAACTCTTCAAACATTAATCTTTTCAACTTCAAATCTTATAGAAATAATATATAAACATCAAATAATCCATAAGCCAAATTTTAGTAAAATAAATCGCAAATTGGATTTATTGTGAATTCTCAAAATCTTCAAGTGGTGATAGTATTGGCGCACCCACTGGTGTCAGATATGTTAGGTGGTAGTTGATGTATGTGCTAAATTAAGCTTAAAATTTTAACTTTTAAAGTTAATTTTTAAAAAAGGCTTAAACTTTAATTACTGTAACTAGGTACCCTACCTACCTACTTAGGTAACTTGAAGTTAGACAGTTAAATTTCAGAATATCCTCTCAAAATATCAATCCATCATCTCAAAATATCAAATTATCACCATTTCCACTATACCTAGACAAATACCAAGACTAAGTAGATTGATCCGAGTAAATCGATCAGCATCTATTCAGCCCTACAACTTTAGAGCTTGAACAAAAATAACCTCACGTCATTTAATTGAATGAATGAATGAATGAATGAATGAAACCTGGGGTCCTGGACTGGGGTCTCGTAAGGCTTCCTTGCTTCCCATAACAAAAGGTTTTAACCTCCCTATCGTGTGTATGAGCAAGCAAGCACCTCGTAAACCGTTAACGAAAGGAAAGGAAATGAAGTGGTTGTTTCTAATAGCATCAAAAATGGAAATTTAAATACTGGATTTGAGAGAGATCTTGAGATGTTGAGGCACATCATATTCGTGTTTGAAGATTAATATATATTGAATTTGTAGAAGTATGTATGTATTCTCCATATCTAGCATATGCAGCGGACAGTGGAGCAGATGATGCTAGAGATATTGTATAAGTATTTCGTTTCGTTTCGTTAAGCTAAGTTACATACAGTCGCTAGCGATGCGATGATTGGGTTTTGAGGTATCGGTATGGTATATTGAATATTGAATATCTATGAATCGAATATGCTGTAACAATTTTGGGAATATATATTATATAGTATATTTTCATATTCTCATCTTTTCATCGCAGGAGTAAGAAGTTTCCGAGGGGGAGCGGAGGGGGGATTAGATAGATTAATTGTAAGATTTATCTTACTTCCTCCCATACTATCCTCCAATAACTATCACACAAAACCCCCTCCCATCTTCAAACAAACCGCTATCATAAAATCTATAATATAATCTGTGAAATACAATAAGATACAATCAGTCCCAAAATTTTACATGTAAAGATTGTTCTTGTTCTTATTTTAAGTGATGCGAATAGGTGATTGAAACAGACTTGAAGAGTTCTAAGCTGATAATTACTCGTGAAGTATTTGCATTTATTGAGATTTTGAGACTGGTTTCGAGTTCATGAGATAGAAGGCTCATTCACTCACTCACTCACCAGTAGACGTAGACGAGATGAGACGACATCCAAAATAGAAGACAAGACCTTAAGATACGATATTACTACATACTTCCTCAAACACACAGCAGCAAAATAAGTAAACATCCGAAAAGAAGATATATTCTGCTTCTGCAATGTACATACATACATACATACATACATACATACATACACCACTCTTTCTTTCAAGGGCATTGTACAATTTATAGGTAATGTAATGTTTTCAAAATGTATAATTGCACCAATCTAAATACAAGTATTTCCAATCTTTTCAACTCCTAAGTACCTATCCCACACCTGTTTAACTCGCTCCTCCATTATACATTAAAATAAGCCATTGCTTTCTTTTATCCTACCCCCGCACCCCATCCCAAGATACATCAAAATAAACCCAAGTACATTTCCAATTTTCCAATTTTCCATATTCCAATTTCCATGTTCCAATTTCCCATATTCCCAAATTCCATACAGACCAAAATTCAAATTCCAATCGGCACATCCGAGTGCAGCCCAACCAACTTATCCATATATCCAAGAATATAAAAGATGAACCCCTGAAATTCCGATTGATTTTCGCACTTCCAGATCGCCAACTCCAGCCGCGCAAATTTAGGATACTTATTTACCGCAACTTCGATATATCCGAGTGCACCCCAACATACTTATCCGTATGTTCAAGAGCATGAAGGATGGACCCATTGAATTTCCGTTGATGTTCGCACTTCCAGATCGCCCGCTTGAGCCGCGCAAATTTAGGATACTTTTTTTCCGCAATTTCGACATATTTTGGGTCTCTGTCCTTTTCATCGAAGCACTTGTCGATTAACCTGCGCTTGGCGCCATCTTTATCATCGTAAATTGGGCAAATGTACCTTTTTCCATCCAATGGTCTTTTTGCGGCCTTGGTGGCGAAATCTATGTTGGAGCGCTCCATGTCCCATTGGTCACGTGCCATTTGAAGGGCCCAAAGTGAGGTTGCAGGCCATCCCCAGGTCTTGGTGATGTAGTCCCTTCGTTCCTCGATCCATGCAAGATTTCTTGGCAAGTGCTCGTATTTCGAAGAGCATGGAACATGTTCGGGGCCCTTGGCAGCCAAGACGTTCGCGGCTTCGTAAGCGCTAGCGTTAGCCCACTGTAAGAATATGAGATTAGCAAGTGTCTGCGATGCAACATATTTGGTTGGGGGGAGGACGAGAGATTCTGTAAAATGGGCAAAGCGAGATACAGAACTTGAGGGACGCAAACAGACTAGAGCCATTACTTACATCAATCCATTGACAAACATTCCCAGTGCGGCCTCCTGTTTTTAATTCCTCGTGCTCCTCGCGCTTTTTCAATTCATCGTACTTTTCCGCGACGAGATAATGTGTATTTCGTAAAGCGAGATACACATCGCTGAGTGTTAGTCTTCTCGCATGGGGTTCCCATGTCAATTCAGTCATGATGGCTCGAAGCATGTCGAGATCTCTTATGTTGTGGTAAGCATAGAGTTCATATATGCACCACTCTGCCTCGGACATGTACCACGTAATCCACGTTTCGAGACTGCGAAAGCTCTTCTGCAGTGACCGAGCTTTTATATGACAAACGGCAAGATCAACGGTGCAAAGTGGAGAGCGCCGGCTTGGGTCGACGGATGACTTTTGCGGCTTGGATTGCAGCTTGGATTGCAGCTTGGATTGCAGCTTGGGTTGCGGCTTGGGTTGCGGCTTGGATTGCGGCGTGGGTTGCGGCTTGGGTTGCAGCGTGGAATGCGGCTTGGACAGAGTTCCTGGCGCTGGCGCTGGTGCACACAAGACAGCTGCGTAGGTTAAAGTCATTGTAAATTCTTTTGGTGTATGATAAAGATGACAAAATGACGGGGTCAGATAGAACGGTTAGAATAAGATGAAGTAGAAGTTCGTATTTTTCAAAGTTGTTTAATGGAACAGAAATGTAATGAAATAATTGGGGAAAGAGTCGATATATTTATATCTGGTTCGTGCAAACTTTTTTCTCCCAAAGTTCATATCAATAAAGGTTAAGGCTACACCTACCTCCTACCAAGGTCATTATAGCCCTACCTACTAACTAGGTAGGTAGTAGGTCGGTGATAGTGTAAGTTTAAGTATTATAGCTCATGCACCACCGTTAAAACAAAACTACTAGGGAACTACTAGTGAACACTAAATACAAATAATTCGGGACTTCAAGAGTATAATTCCACCTAGAACAATCCGGAACCCATAAGTCAAGGAAACAGAAAAGAGACAAGTGAAGTGAGAAGGTTGTGATTTCAATCGGCAAGCAAAAAAAAAGTTCAATAGAATTGCGTTCAAATGTTAATAGCATTAGTTTGTACTGACTGGCGCACTTGAACAGAAGGTACCTAAGTGTGGGTTTAGACTAGCATGCTAAGAAGAATGAATTTCTCATAATCACATACCCAGCAACTAGGTAGGTAGACAAGTATAACAAGTGTACTAGACTCGCATGTATGCATACTTTGATGCAGCACGAAAGATCTCTGACACTATAGGTAATTTCCCTCTAGTTTGAAGAAGTGGTATATGTGAAAGTCAAATTTTCTATGAATTGGACGAAAATTCCAAGCCACAGTACGAAGTACTTCTTTAGAGTGCCCGGTAAGTTCCCTTGTGTGCGGCAACCACAATTTCATTTGAGGAAAATTCAACATCATTATATAGGTCGAGGCCAAAATTAAGAATGTTTTCAAATCCTTGAACCAAATAATGGCATTGCGGTTGGTATTGGGTACGAGTTCCATTCATAGACAGCGCACGAACTGCGACGATCATTCTGCTTTGGCTCCTCGTCTTTGTTTTTCTCGTCCTACGAGAGAGCGTGCCATAGGTGACAACCAAATATCCGGGCCCTGGACATCAGAGCTACCTCTTTTTGCTTCAATTGTTGCTTCGATCTCTTTCGCAACGACGCGATGACTGCTAATTGTTGTAATTCCAGAAGCCCAGCCATACAAGAAGACGGATTGGTTAAGATCAGACAAGGCAATTTCATTGACGATAGGAGGAAGTTGAGATCTGATGGCTGAGATATCCACATCAACAATCTCGAACGGTAGGTTCCATTCTGAAGGTATACGATACTCGGAGAGTTTTTGGAATCCTTCATGAAGTTGCTGTTTTGTCAGGTCCCCATCGAGACCGAACAACAATTTCATTCTTGTCTTCTCAGTATCTGTTCCAATTGTGTCAACAATCTCTTGGGCTCTCTGAACTGCCAGACGAGTGCACAATAGCTTCCTAGAAGCACAAGCAGGCCAAACGTTGTTGGGTAATAGTAGATCATGGCTCTCCATTTCCATCTGCTTTATCAGGAATTTATGATGCCAGTCTTTCTGCTCAACACGGCCATGTGATAAGCTAAGGATACAAATTAGCAAGGCCTGAATAGCGGAAGAATTAAGTAGTTAATAGTGTATTTTTTTGTCATTTTTACTCACTCACTGATGAATGCGAAGATCATTGTGCAGTCAACGTTCAGAACTTCCGAAAACCTCTTAAAAGGGTCTACTGTCATATGGTGAAGGACAGATGACAAGACGGGCGTTTCAGGAATGTCTTCTGCTACTTGAACCGTCACCCCGAGCGCTCTGATATCCTCTAGGACTTTGGAGACATGCTTTGGACAATCGCGAGTAATCCTAGGCAGTACAAGTCGAACTTTAGGATGTTGGTACTTGGATCTAGCCAGCTTAGAGGCTTCTACAAGCAGCTTAGCTTGTTTTAGCAGGCCCTCTGACTCATCCTCCGCATCGACTTGAGTTAAATCGTCATCTTCTTCATCTGAAGTGTCATCTTCGTGCCATCCGGCTTTCGCCAGATCATACAGCATTCTCTTTGCAGTGATTGTATTGACTTTGACCCATTCGAGATCATCGTCAGCTACGATGTCCACCTCCACGCTTTTGACGCCTTTTTGCATTGGGAGATCGAAACGTTTCGATTTGATGGTGCTATATGCCCAAAAGAAACGTTTTCTTAGAGCTGTAATTCCATGGCAATTTTTGGCGGCACTCCAGACAGCAAAGTAAAACGGAAAATTGGATGAGCTTATGGTATGAGCTACCTTTTCATTCCCCGTGTCAAGACTTGCAAGCTGGCATGTGATCAGTATTTTCCTTCCAAGGATGGTATATCGGGAATTCTCAAGGAGCAAACTACTTGATATGTTGACAATAATTCTCCAACCGAGAACTATCTCTCATCGGCTAAACTCCATCCTCAAGAAGTCTTCAACTCAAAATCCAGCATCTATCTTACCTTCTCCAGAGCCTTGAATTCTGACTTAAGACACGTACCAAAATGCCTCAGCTCAACCGTCTTATCTCGCTTCTGCTCCCCCAAATAAGCTTTGAACTGCTCGAGTTCAGTCATGAGAGTATGGGATCGTGAGAGAAGATCCGCGACCGATCTCTCTGAGTCAGACTCTGATAGACCAAGAGCAGCTACGCCGTTGATGATGGTTTCGTCATTTGATATCGACATACCGTACTTGGAAAGCTGTTGAATTGTAGGTTTCGAGGGTCGAGCATAAATGAAGGCAGGCTATATGTACAGGAGCAAGAAATTAGAGACAATCCAAAGACCTTAAATGTGTGATGTATATGTTATATTACTCTGTTGTGATTACTGGATATCTCGAGGTTCTACAAAATGTGTCATCGGCTAAACCTCGGTTAAGTCTGTCGATCTCGCCTTCTGTAAATGATAAAAAAAGACACCGGAAATATATAACTTTTTCAACTCACCATATTTTACTTGCAACACTTTGAAAATAAAAACAAAATAAGAGAATCTTATACAAAATAATATAGAATTACCATAAACTAAGAATTCCAAAAATTGAATGTCAATTTGAATTTTGGACATTCAACTTTTGTAATTTTGGTGATTTTAATTTATGCCTTAATCGGTGATATTTTTTTCATTTGTAGAGCTCACCTTAAATTTGTGTATGTATGGTCCCCGCACTTACCAAGCTACCTACCTTTCCACCACATAACCAAAACCACCAGCTCAATTCAACCTCCACACATATACATCTGTCGCATTCGTATTATTCTACACAAAACAAGATGCCATACCTAGCGACCGCCCAAGAATGGCTCACACAATCGAATCTCCTCATTAAAGCCAGACCTCATACTGTTCGTAGCATCCCATCCTTCCTCAAGATATATTATATACCTACCATCAACCACTAACTAACCCATCCATCTCGCAGACCCGCATAACAAGCAAATACAACATTGCGCATTCTCCCACTTCCAAGCACGCTCCCTCCTCCAAGCACGCGCAATCCACGCACAAGCCGCGCTTACCCAAACCAAAATCCGAGACCGCAGCAACAGCTTCCACAACCACCGTACCTGAGCCACCGCGGGCCACATTCGTTCTCAAAACCTACTGTCCCGAAAGCGGCGTTACATTGAAGTACAGCACGAATAAGGCGGCGGAGGTGGGCCGACTGATACAGATTTTGGGACGGTTGGGACGGTTGATGGCGGGGTTGCCCGAACAGGAGGATGTGGTTATGGGTGAGGGAGAGGCTGTCGGAACGCCGTTAAAGGAGGAAGGTGCGCCTGTTCTGAGTGCGAAGGGTGCTGGTGCACAGGGACAGGGACAAACGCAGCCGGGACAGAGTGGAAAGGGAAAGAAGAAGAAGGGCAAGAAATGAAGGATGGAAGAGAACTCATTGGGAACGGAATTGGGCAAGGCGTGAAGGTTCGGTCCCATAATGTCAATATGATTCACTGCTGCTTGCAAAATATGTGAATTGCATCGCGAGGCGTTCAGGTCATAGCACGTTCAGTGGCATGTTGCTGCATTGCCAAGTTAGCTGGTCTTTATACAAGATATTTGAATGCACTATAGGGGATGATCTTCAAGCTGCATAATACAGATTTATAGACGATAACATGTAAAAGGTGAAATGAGTTGATTGTCATTTTCTTGTAAGGAACAACATTTTTCTGTTCATATTTGTACATTTATAATCGCTAGTATCGTAATCGCTGATATCTCGTTATCCTATCCCTCCTACCATGGCCATATCCTACCAAGGTATCCACGTCGTCTGTCCAAATGACTTTGTTTACCCTCCCAATAACGCCTCATAACTCCTACAGAAACATTATGTTCAAACAAACAAACGTCTCCCAATCTACGCAATACCCAATGAAGTCAAAAGAGGCAGTAGCAAAATATACAGCGTGCAAAAGACACGAGAAAGCAGCCAACGAGAGCAAGTAGCATCTAGAAGTCTTCATCAAAGTTGAAGTTACCTCCATTCTCATTCTTGGCTTCCGTCTGTGACTCGGTATCCTCATGGGCCTTCTGTGTGCCTGCCATAACACCAGCTTTTTGGTAGTCGCCAACTCGCTTCTCGAAGAAGTTGGTCTTGCCTGCGAGAGAAATGTTTTCCATGAAGTCGAATGGATTGGCTGATCGGTAAACCTTCTCATTACCAAGAGCAACAAGAAGACGGTCTGCGACGAACTCAATGTATTGCTTCATCAAATCCGAGTTCATGCCAAGGAGAGCACATGGAAGAGCTTCCGTCAAGAATTCTTGCTCAATCTGGACAGCCTCTGTAATAACATCCTGAACGGCTTGTTTGCTTGGGCGATGCTTCAAGTGCGAGAAGAGCAGGCAGGCGAAGTCGGTATGAAGACCCTCGTCACGGGAGATGAGCTCGTTGGAAAAGGTGAGACCAGCCATCAAGCCACGCTTCTTGAGCCAGAAAATAGAGGCGAAGGAACCACTGAAGAAGATACCTTCAACGGCAGCGAATGCGACGAGACGTTGAGCAAAGGTAGAGTTCTTATCCTCAATCCATCTAACAGCCCAGTCGGCCTTCTTCTTAATGCAAGGAACTGTGCAAATGATTAGCATGTATTCATACTGGCGATGAAAGACCAAAACTCACTAGTATCAATAGCATTGAAGAGATATGTCTTTTGAGCTTGTTCCTTGATGTATGTATCGATGAGAAGCGAGTATGTTTCCGAGTGGATGTTTTCCATCATGATTTGGAAACCGTAGAAGCATCGTGCTTCCGGAATTTGTACCTCTCCACTGAAGCGTTCGACAAGGTTTTCATTGACAATTCCATCGGATGCGGCGAAGAATGCGAGAACGTGAGAGATGAAGTAACGCTCATCGTCATTGAGTCTGTTGTTCCAGTCGTGAAGATCCTTTGACAAATCGATTTCCTCTGCGGTCCAGAAGGATGCCTCGGCCTTCTTGTACATCTGCCAGATCTATTCCCGAAAAATATTAGCACTTTACGCGTCAACGCGTCCGGACGCGAAAACTTACCTCATGGTACTTGATGGGAAACAAGACGAATCGTTGAGGATTCTCTTGTAGAAGAGGCTCATCAGCTTCTTCAGGTTTGATCGTAGGTGCAACCACAACGGCTTTCTCCACTTTGACTTCCTCCACTATTGGTTTCTTGACTTCGATAGCAATCGGCGACTCGGTATCCACAGGTAGGTTTTCCTTTCCTGCGGATTGGAAGTCAAGCTTCTTTATTGGGGATTCCATCTTTAATCCCTCAATGCCAGATGCAGCCTATTGTAGAAACATACAGATTAGCAAATGAACTCAAAACGCGCTGAAGAAAAAGGCTGGTGATAGGGGTCAAGAAACTTACGGTCTTTGATGGAGTGATTTGAGAATTCATAATGGTCGTTTGTATGAAGACAAGTCTATTGTTTGAATGAATATGAAGTAGTATAGTGTTGATAGAGGTAGTAAAGAAGTTCTTGGAATTTGAATTGTTGTGTATGAAAAAGAGAGAGAGAGAGAGGGAAAGAAGAAGCTGCGCGCGGTCTTAAAGTACTTGAGAGAGAGAATTCGCCTATGGGTACGTGCCTCAAAAAATTAAAACAATTAACGCGCTAAAGTCTTTTTCAAGGGTACCGCGTTGAATGTTCGTGTTTTTTGTGTGAGGGAGAGGCTGGGACCATCAATTGACCACTTAAAATCAATTAAGATCCACTTTTTCTTTATCAGATCTTTTTTATCCTTGCATATTTGTTAAGCAATTAAGTTGATTTTCAATACTTAAGTACGCACCAGTATGGATTTTCATTTACTTTTAGGCAAAGTTTTGGTAATAAGGTGGAGATATATCTGTCCCAGACTCAGAAAATTCGCAATGATTCATGGGGCAAGAACATCAAAGAATGAATATCCTACTTGGATAGGAATTTTGTGAAGCGGTTATACGGAAATTAAATGGAGCTACTAGGTAGGTAGTAAGATCTTTCAACCAAGTCCTTTGTCTGTCATTATTTTCATATATACTGCACAAGTTCTAGTACCTGATGTGGCATGGTATTGTATAAGGGATGGATGGTATATTTGATTATGTAAAAGCCAGCTACCTATGTACATACAATAATGCATTTTGCACCTCAATAATTCCCAGACCACCATCATTGACCAAAGAAACTCGTTTCGCCATCATCATCATTAATCAACAATTACAGACCCATGGATATCATCCGCTATGAACGCGCAACCTCGCAGCCACCTCCACGTTAAAAATCCACCCTAATCAACGTCTGCTCTTATGTACCTTGCTAGGAGCCCGAGGTTCTTCTACTCTAACCTGTGGCGGTTCAGAATAACCCTGTTCAGGATCATGTTGCTTAGATCTACCTCCACCGTAACCGAACCAGCTACCCCTCTGACGTCCTCCAGGCTCATATGGGCTGACTTCTTCGTGCTGCGTACCTGGTCTAGATTGATATGCGGGAGGTCCCTCTTCGGAAATCGTCCGGTCAATTTTATCAAATTCATTCGGATCTGTTGGATCAACTGCTGGTACAGGTTTGCCTTGTGCCTTGAGAATTTTCGCTCCTTTATCTCGTAGGTGTCTCTCGAGCTCAAGAGCATTTCTGGTATTGGCACGGAAGACTGCATCGGCAAGATCACCGACAAACGGTACCAAACCAACAATGAAATCGAGAACAATATTGAACATCATTTTCGATCGAACAGTATTTGGAAGTCCTCCATCAACTTGATCGCATGTTCGAAGTACCATAAGAGCCATAAAAACATCAATAACATCTCCGAATCTAGAATATGTTAGACAGTTGATCAGATTTGGTGGCATGATAGAACTTACCCAGGAACGAGACCGATAACGCTACTCCATCCAAATCTAATTCCACAGAAGTTGAAGAGACTCATATCCAATCTATAAGCCCTACGCTTAACTTTTGTGAGGATTCTTTTGTCATTTTCAGATATGCCCTCAGGTGCGGCCTTCCTTCTTTTTGAAGTCTTTTTCTTCGAGGGAGTACCATCTAACCTGGAGGCAGGAACGTGTTCGAAATATAAGTCCTAAAATATGGTTAGTAAAATGCTTATGAATAGTAGAAATTTTTCGGTTGCCTCTACCTCCTGTGCAAATTTTTTTCCAGCAGTTTCCCCAAATATCTTCTTGGTAATGAACTTTGTTGCAAGACTCGTCATGATTGCTGTATGTGAAGTGTGTGTGAAGTATGTGAAATTGAGGATGAAATGAAGGAATATGGTTTCCTTTAAGTCCTTTTATCAACTAAAAATCTTGCCCCAGTCACTACGAGTAAAGATTTTGATGATAGGGGGCGTCTTCTGATATGTGAAGTTGGTTGGTAGAGGGTTGTTAACTTTGTGTTTCAGAAAGCGCTTGTATCAAATCTGAAATTTATTTTTGGGTATGCTGTTGCAAGTTGAATGATAAATGTGAATCTTCTTTGGAATTTATTGAAAGTAAATAAAAAGAGGAAATGAAAAGGAATGAATCACGGAAATAGATTCTTCTTATAAAATAAATAGTACTTACTCTTACTCACTGTTGAAATTGTGAAGGCAAAAAACTTGATTTTGGTATGAATCGTAGCAAAAGTTGTTGATGGGCATAAATATGGCGCTTTTTTTTTTCCCATACCAAGTTTGACTGCGCCTCTTGTTGACAACAAGCCAGCACGTCCCCAGAAAAGACGTCATTATATCAGGCATGAATTTGATTTGCCCGATAAAACATGTGCCATCTAGATAAGTACATAGTGGCTAAATTTAAACTTTAAGGTATCTACCGAAATCATCAAACTCAAATTGTGGCTGAGGTTTAAAACCTTTGCCACAGTGTGGCGCATGCTAAAAAAAATAATTAAAGGCTTTGTTGACTGTAGCCGGGCATTCCATTCCACTATTATTTTTGGTAGACGTAGCAGCGCCTCATTTCTCCAACCACTCATCCATCAACTAAATCCAACAACCACATCTTCACATCTTCACATTTTCGCATCTTCATGCACACTTGAATATACCTTCACCCTTTGATTGTAATAATCATTTCCCACTATCAATATTACATTCAAGGAAACAATAAATCAACCAATCTCTTCATCTTTTGACGTTGGCCATAAGGCTTCATACAAATAGCTACCTGGGTTTCAGCTAATTCGGCCTGAGCGTTGCTGCGCGTCACCCCCACCCGATAGATACTCGAGTCGTGGATATGCTGGTAACGCGAAGACAACATGACCGACAGAAAATTGCAGCTAGAAGACTGTAAGTTCGAAATATCATGTCAATGATATATGGCTGGGTCTAGTCTATTTGACGGTTCCAACATGCCTCATAGATCACTTACTAAATTGCCATCAACTCTTGGACTAACCACATATCATAATTTTCAGGGCTGGACGACCTTTGTGTCCGATTCATTATAAATCTTCCGCAGGGTGACCTATCCGATCCTGCGCGATTAGGATTTCAAATCGAAGAAGCGCAATGGTATTACGAAGATTGGATAAGACCTCTCGACCCAAAACTACCTCCTATGTCCCTACGTAACTTCTTCCTACGAATATTATTGCATTGTCCCATAACTTCACAATTGTCTCGCGAGAACCATCTACGCACTTTTGATCATTTTCGCGAATACAAAGGACGAATTCCAGTTAGGGGTGCTATCTTATTGAATGCCGATTTGGACTGTGCCGTTCTCGTAAAGGGCTGGAAGAAGGGTGGAAACTGGGGCTTCCCCCGGGGAAAGATCAACAAAGATGAAGATGACCTCGACTGTGCTATTAGGGAAGTCTATGAAGAGATTGGGTATGACCTTGATACTGCAGGTCTTGTTCCCAAAGACCGACAAGTAAAATATATCGACGCGAACGTGAAGGAACAAAGATTCCGTTTGTTTGTATTTCGAGATGTTCCTATGGATACGAAATTTGAAACACAAACCCGAAAGGAGATTGGTGATATCAAGTGGTGGCGACTGTCTGATCTGCCAAACTTCAAGAAGAAAAGTCAACAGCAGGAGGGTATCCTCAACTCAAACAAGTTCTTCATGGTGACTCCATTCCTACCTCAACTTAGGAGGTGGGTTATTGAACAGAAGAAGCAAGATGGAAACGGGACGGCAAACAACCAGTACTTGACCACAGGGGCAGTCAGTCCCGATGAAGGATTAACTGAGGATGACCAAATGGGCGAGCTTGATATGGACTTTGATGATGTCCCAGAAGCCTCGGGGCTTGCTGATCTCGAAGAGCAGGCTGTTGCCGCTCATTTCAATTTGCTCGAAAGCCACAGTTCCACTCAAATGCTGCAGTCAACCACCGCCAGAGCGGTGCAATCATCAGCCTCGAAAAGTTCAGGGCAGCAATTACTTGACATATTGCACAGTGCGCCTCCTCCCAAAGAAACTACTACTACAGAATTGCCTCGGGCTGCTTGGCCTCCCCAGGACTACCCCATCATTCAACCTGTTCCCCCAAGACCTCATCATGATCTTGCTCCACCACATCCACAGTTCTCGAATATACCGCCGCCCAATTTTCCATCACAGCACGCGCAACACAAGCCTTCTAACCAGACTTATGAGTACCAGCAGCCGAAGTTTCACATGCACCAGCAACAACAATACCCTCAAGCCAATATGCAATACCGCAATCAAATTCCGCAGCAAAATCCTCAGCCACAGTTTCGACCTCTTTCAAATCCGCCGACTCTAATACATCCTCAGCCATTACCTCCAAACGTCCAGAAAGCCTTGTTCACTGGAGGCATTGTGCACTCTCCTATGGTCCCACAACCCACTCAGCAACCACCTATGCAATTCAATTCGACACTACCTCCCGACAACCGCATTCCCCAATTCCCATATGTACATGCCACAATGGTCCCACCACAGCAGAAGGAACCACCCCAAACACTCAATAGCCATTCATTAGCTCTTCTCAATGCTTTCAAGAGTCGTGATCAAGGGACTAAGGATCTTCCTTCCAAAATTGCAAAGCAAAGTACTGCACACGTTCCACCTCCGCATGTCCAAGAACTATCTGCAGAGAGTGCTCAGACCATACCCGCTTCTATAACTTCTGTAACAAATGTCTCGCAGACAGCCATATCTCAAACCTCGGTACAAGAATTAAACGCGAACATTGTTACCCAGAAACAGGTAGCCAAACCGGTCATTACTGATTCTCATCGAACGACGTTGCTGGGGATATTCAAAAGTCCTCCTACTCAGACCATGAAGCCGGTCACTACTCCAGCTGCTGTAGCCCTGCCAACATCTTCATCGCCTTCCGCAGTGGAGCTAAGTGCTGTAGAAATCGTTTCGCCACCTGTTTCTGGAATGGCAGCTACTAGCAATCGAGCTCCAGCTGTTCACCAAGCTCATCAGCTTCCAGAAATGAACCCCGAATCAAACCTTCCATTTCGAGCTATGTCAATTCTTACTCGACCTGCAAGTGGACACAGAGAGATGGCATCTAAAAACACTGTACCATTTAACAACCCTACAGCTATGCGTCCAAGCAGCAAAGCTTCTTTCA
>JWJA01004746.1:0-13607 GCA_000812885.1 Lanzia echinophila
AGTTCTGCTCATTTGATTCCAAGGAAGTGCAAGCGCTCAATTGCCGTTTGTGTTCTTTCTCTCTTTGTGGGTGGTGTGGTGTGGTCATCTATAAAGGATATTACTGTACATGTATATTATACTTGCTTCAATCTTAGGGACTTTGGTACAAGTCGTTTTTTGGCGGATATATGACGGGGTTGAGGACCTAGTAGAGATTCTTTCATATGTATATCACTGTATGGTGAGAACTTATAAGTGTACGCAAGAGATGAAGCAATCTTCCCGCAATGTCACTCACTCACTCACTCACTCACTCACTCACTCACTCACTCACTCACTCACTCACTCACTCACTCACTCACTCACTCACTCACTCACTCACTCTCTGCATTCTTACTCGTTGATCCGGTGGTATCTTCACATCATGTTCGAAGTATTAGGCTCTACATCACTGCGCGTCTAGCTAGCGGCACTGCAACCGCGTGGATTCTGGCGCTGCAAGTATCAGCGAGTTGCACCTTTGGCTGGTGTCCCCTGTATTCATGACAGTATCTCTGCATATCCTCACTTGTAATATACGACGAATACATGGCTTGCTAAGTAGAATGGGATGGTAATCATGGGGTTTTCGTCACAACATGGAAGTCTATTGTTATAAAGTGATTAGGGCTGTATAGATTCGCAGGTCTTTTGGTCTGGTATGTTTGGTGGTGTAATAGAAATAGTAGGTAGCTAAAATAGACAGGTAAAAGTAAGTTTGGCGGCGGTCCGAGGACGTCTTCAGGGGCTGGCGGTAAACGAACGGTAAGTATATAAACTCTGCCCAAGCCACACCTCCCGCTTTCCAGCAAAGAAATATATTGCAGAGAAAGTACTACGAGACTTTACTGTTACTCTCGCCAGGTAGGTGGGAAAGATCTATGCCCGTATACCTGCAATAGATTGCTGCCAGTGAAGGCTATGTAGGTGGGTCAAGGGAATGTGTAATCTATTCCAGCCCTTGAACTTGGGATAAATGCTTCTTGATATACTACGCTTGGCTAGACAAACCCTTTCCATACACACTCGAACCTCTCATGGGACATACCTGGCATTCATACTACTACCACCATATCAAACGTCATCATGTCGAAGGGAACAGCGCAGAAGATTATCCTCCACCCTCAGATATCACCACAGCTAATCTACAAGTTCTCTCCCAAAAGCACAAAAGAAAATTATTCGAACAATTCCAAATTTCTACGATACTCTGGTAAGGCGAAAAGCTGAGTATGCAACCCCCTTTCCATAAGGGACAAGCACAGACACAGATTTTGGAAGGGTAAAGGAGGTTAATTAAACTTGCAACATGGATGATACGCTACCACACTATCCATATAACCACGGTACGATGTTGCAGGCGTTCAGCCCGAGGTGTCCAGCCCCTTTATGATGCGCTTTGACAAGTACAAATTTAGCAACATCATAAGGTACGCAAATGTCTAGTTGCATACTCATCAATTATTTTCTTTCTTGAAGATTCTACCCATTCGTACGGCGTGGTTAAATATTTGCATTAGTGCTGCAAAGGTTAAGTTAATTTGACTGCTTGTTTTTGACATCTCAATGGCATTGTGGGTGGTGTTCCCGATTCTCTACTCTGCCTGTATGATCCTTTGATATTGAGTGTGTTGTGTTTGTAGTTCACGTTTAGATTTGTTCTGCATACGAAGTAGGACAGGTGGGATTGACGCATTAAAGGTGGATAAATGCCCAGAAATAAGATCTAGATGGGAATTATGAATTTCTAGCGACAAAACACAGGACACAAACTTTCAATTCACTTGCTCGTTTATGCCATTCTATGATGGAATCGTCACTATCATTGACAAGCCGATTTGCAACTTTTTATATCCTGCTTTCATTTCGGGTGGCGCCTCATCTGAAAATGTTCTGAAATCTGTACGGCAGCATCGATGAAAATCGCCAGGGTCGAATTTCCCACTTCCTCCTTGTCTTACCAGATCGAGATTATTGCTCCCTTTAAAGCCTTCGGCAACATCTGGTCAAATCCGAAATACCACTCCGCAAGAATGGATTTGCCACTAACAGGTTGGCGAAAAATACTTAACCATCCGATTCGAAAGCGTTTACTGTAAAACAATTAAGTTCAATTATTTCCATTATTATTTACGAGACATTTATCTCATACTAACTATATATCTACAAATACATGACATTTATTCCCTGGTTGTTGTGGAGGCAGAATCTAATCTCCAAGCCGCACGATCATATGTAGCAGGCCATACACCGTTCTTTCCTGGCGCCAAAATACCCTTAGGATCAAGTGCATTTTTAATCTTCTCATTCAGCTTCAACTGAGCATTGTCGTTCCATCCATATGTCTCAGCAATCTGGTCCATCAAAGCAATATGGGTTCTGTATTCTCCCCATCCGTTCTCGGCACATACTGCAATAAGCTCACGAATAAGCTTAATCATACGCTTCTTTTCGTCCTCATTTTCACGGTCAAATACTAAGCAGACGATGTGGTGCATCTCGCGCATACCAATGGTGAATGTGCCGATGAAATCGAAGCCTGCCGCGAGGACCATTGTCCGCGTGATATCGTATTGCTTGCTTGCGTCTTCGCCGGAGATCTTTGAGATAGGAGAGAAGAAGAGATGAGCGCCGTTTGGAAGCCAGTCGACCCACGAAAGCTCGTCGATTGTTGGGATACCTTGGAGGGTGTTGGCACGGATGTGGAGAACACATTTTTCTTTGATGTCTTCTGGGAAGAAAAATTTGGCACCTTCGATTTTACCGAATGACTCTTTGACGACTTGCCAGAGGACATCACGGACCGGCTTGGGGCCGTAGAGTGCACCGTAGAAGTTCCATCGACCAAGGCCGAGCTTTTTGCCTATGGCCTCCAACTCCTCTTCGTTGAGGGGTCGGTCAACATCGAAGTAATCTTTTTTGGTGCCTAGTACTCCTGCATCGAGAAGCACGTGGCGGATAGATGGGACGTTTTGGATAACCATTTGTAAACGGAGCGGACGGATGACATCGACAATCTTTGGGAGGTCGGAGTCTTTTGGGAATGTAATGAGGTATGGTTGATAGCCACCTGGGTTTGGCATGAGCTGGAGAACGGTTTGTCAGTTGTGTTTTGCTTTAGAACTTTGATGTTACTCACCCAGATACCCATCTTGGTGACTATTCCGAGATTGCTCTGGGAGAAAATGCCGTCGTTGTATGGACCGAAACCGTAGTTGAACAGCTGAGGAAACGTCAGTGAATGTCAATTTGGTGGTAATTTATGTTACACATACCTGCCAGCACTTGTTTCCTGGTTGCTCGTCCAAACGAGCACCTTCGGTTACCGGTTGAGTTGGGTCGGGTAAAGCACCCATACCAGTTCTGATGAGCTCTCCAGTGGGCAACACAACTTCGAGGCCGCAGTGCATCATGAAATGGTCTATCCATCGATTAGCAAAGAGCAACTACTCACAGCGAAAGGATTGACAAACCTCCATATGGGGTGTATCCAACACCACGTTCAATGGTGTTTCCGACAACAGATCCGCCACCCAAATCGGGAGAATCAATCCAGAGTTGATCATCCAACTTGTTCTCCTTCAGATGATCGTACAAGTCAAAGAAAGTAACACCGGGCTCCAAAAGCGCATATGCACCATCGGTATTGACGTCCAAAACTTTGTTCATGTTCTTGCCCATATCCAGGCCTACACTTCCAGGCACTCTTGGAGCTGCACCTCCGTATCCCACATTTCTACCGATAGAGAAAGGCCACAGCGGAATCTCAAACTCGTTGCAGAGTCGCACGATGGCTTGCACTTCGGGGACTATACGTGGTGCAATGGTGCTTGATACAATAAAGTAGTCTTTGTCGAAGATGTGGAACATATCATGCGATTTCGAGGGGTCGAGATACGACTCTTTTGTTATATCCTCTTTCTTCTTGAGAATCGAGACATTCTCGGCACCGACCAGCTCTATAGAGCGTGCGATGAATTCTGCGTATCGCTCAGAGCTGATGCCCGGCGGGAGACAGAGAGGATCACTCTCATTCTTGGTGGTGGAAGGCCCATTGGGCACACGCTTGGTGGTGGCGGGCTCACGAATTGGGATTTGAGAAGACATGTTGTTAAGTGCAGGGTAAACAAAAAAGTGACTATTCGGTCTTCAAAAGATAGGTGGAGATGGATGTAAAAGAGAAGGAATGGTTTGAAGATTCGAATGTGTTGTTTGGAGCTTTAGATATACTTCGAGGTCTTCGAGGAGAAAGGCCAACTCCACAACATTACAACTGCGGTGATCAATGGGCAGGTACGAAAATCAGCAGATTTGATTTTGTAAAAGGGAAGATGTGCTATCACCCCCATATCTAGTGGGGCGGATGCGGATTCGTTGGAATTTTGGGGACAACATAAAGACAACCGCATCAAACTATTGCGAATGGTGGGGTAGGATTGATTTCATCACACCCATTTTGGGATTATTTACTGGGAGCTTGACTTGAGTTCAATTGGTCTCAATTCGGACATGCTCACCAATTCTAAGCTTTAGGAATCAGGTTATGAGACCTGTCTCTTAATAAGAGAATGCTAGAAACTGTTAATGTTATCCAAGAGTATAGAAAATTGCTGAGCCATGGGGATATAACAGTCCTTCTGTAAGTGCAGTCGTCCTCCTCGGGTTTCGGAATCGAGCACACCCATGGCCTTTTTCTATCTGGCCAGGCCAACAGTTGGTAATTTGCTTTGGTGCGCCCTTGCTGGTGCCTTTATGATAACACTAAATGGGAATAGCTCGCATACGTTATGTTAGATTAGGCGAACATGGAATAACTGTTGGCTCTCGGACCCCTTTTCCCGCACCCCATGCTACTTTTCTGGGTTTGCAGATTTGTTGATTTAAATACCCCATAATTCTGGTCCTTGTAGTATGGGCTCTCGGCCGTAACATACACAGCATGGACGCATCGGAGTGCGCATATCCACTCAAGTATCATAATATGAAGGGGTTTCTAGCCAATAGAAACTGTTAATACTAGCAAATTGCCATACAAGGCTATTCCGCTATATATGGGGTGCGCATTCGGATGCGTCCAGTATCATATTCATTCTATTGGAGACTCGCGTCGGATGTAATGCTAGGCTACGCGGAACCATGGGTTTGCTATAGTATCAGTCAGGGATAGCACAAAAGATAAGCTGGGAAAGAGTTGATCTGTGTTTTATTTTTTATTTTTTATTTTTATTTTTTTTTGGATGTCTTATGATTCCATACTGGTAGATGTTCAGGTCTATGAAATGAAAAGCTGTTTCGAACATCTTCATTACATGAAGGTCGACGGCTCGATAACGAGTGCAATCAAAATCAAAACGACTCCACAATAAATCCTTACCGAAAAGAATTACATCCACTTCTTCTTGATAACCCTCCGTACAGTATTATTTCTTGTTGGCCCAGAACTTCACCTGTTCTCGTCATACTAGTACTACTACTACAGTATTGCCTTCTCTTGGGGCGGGTTATGAGACGAAGCCCAATCAGTATGTATTCTAGTATTCTTGCTTTCGAGGGAGTGTTTAAGTCTTTGTTAGTAAATGATACTTACGAGAAAATGTTTTCCGTTACAGTAGAAACGTTTTACTTCACCTTGTAGGCTCCATAGGAAAAAGGATGATCATCACTAGTTATCATCTAATGAACGGGAACGGGGTTGATGTTCGCCCCAAGCACGAGGCCCGAGCACTACTAACTGTTACCGGGGTGCCGATCCGTTGTAACTTGTCAGTTTGACGTAAAACAGGGATACGTCTGGGGTAGCTCCCCCTAAATAAAGGTTATTTGGCGGGTAACTTCAAGGCTTGTAATAAGGTAAATTTGTATTGCGTACGCTCTGGTCAACTGAAGAAATCAGGTTCTGCACAAGCCCAAATCAAGGGGTTCTGCCATTCAAAGCCTATAAACTTATTGGTTTCTAGGCCCTCTCTGCCAAATAACTTTTATCCAGGGAGGTGAGAGTGATATATTCGTTCCACTTAATATCGGAAGGCCCTTGTGAAAGCCGACGTGCATGCCTTACTAGTAGGTTTAGTATTCGCCATCCACGGTTCGAGCCATCAAGACCCACAGCCCCACCTTCCTCTTCAAGGTTCGACAAACCATTTCATTAGTTTGGACCATCGTGGGGCCGCAAACGGGGATTTTGCTTGTCTCGGACTGAGTGTTCGTTTACTTCCGTTGTTGACGGCGGACAAAATACTAGTAAATATCCACTTATGAGATCCTAGGACATGCAATTTCATGGTATATTAATCAATAGCAATCACTAAAGCGAACAAATCATCAAAAGCGGGTTGTGACTGGCATATCGTAGACGTCTAGATTTCTAGAGGTCGGGATGTTAGCTGACCTGAAAACCTTTAAATATCAAAGATTTGCACCAAGCTATCCCAGAAATGGAGTGCGTTCATTCCCTTTAGATGAATCCAAGTGAGTGGCGTTCATTCATTTCGTGACGAAATCAGATTGTGCCTTAAAGGCCAATGCCATTTCGGCCATGTTCTCCTCGTGGAAATGAACTCTTGCTAATAACGCGGAAAGACTACAATTAGAAAATGCAGCTTTTTTGAAGGATAAGGATCAGTAAAACAAAGATGTACCCCTCGATCAAGAGTAATAAGACCCATACTATGTACTGTACAGAAGTGACGAAGTAGAGCAAATGCAGTAGTGGGAGCTGGGCTAGGACTCGGGGTCTACTCCGTAGGGCACACTTAAAAACTACTCTCCCAGGAGACCAGAGGCGCGGTGAGAGCTTCGCACCCCCACACAGCATTGAGACGAATAAGAGCCCCCCCCCATTGCTTGCTGGGTTTTGACGGTTATGCGATATTCCTATATCCCCACCCACTTATATTCCAAACGCTGGGGGTGGTTCCCTGATATGAGTCTATGTTCATGAATAGCGATGATCGTTTCCCATGCCTATACAGATTTCTTCAATTTCAAAATCGTAGTCATCATGCAAATCTCTCGGGTATGTCTTTTTGTTGAATGGGCCCTGTACCTATAAGGTTGTCACTAAACAAATACCCTATTCGTTGGTTGCTATAAGCAGTCTCAGTTCGAGATACGGTAACTACACATTTGTCGGTCATAACTAGCAATTGGCATTTTCTTTAAGTTTGCAACGTTGACTTCGATCGTCAAGTCAAGTGTATGTCCACCAACTCCACCATGGTACATCTTGAAAGTTTAGGTCCCACCGTCATCGCGGTGATGTGGTGTCAAACTTTCGCTGCTGCGATGTTCGTTGGGGCTAGAATGTACACCCGATATTGGGTTGTGAAGGCCTCGGGATACGACGATTGGCTTATAGTAGCAAGTATGGTAAGTGTTTCAATGGCCATAAATCAATCCCACAGTCCTGACATAGGTTGATTTTAGGCGTTGTTTTTCTTGTACACCATTTTCTGCACTGTCGCAACCACTTTTGGATTGGGTAGCCATATGGATTCGCTATCAGTTGCTCAATTCGCCAATTCTAATAAAATGGAAGTAGCGGGACAAACATGTAACATTCTCGCCATTGCCACCAGCAAATCAGCTGTCGCCGTATTTCTCCTCCGACTTGTTATTGTTCCCTGGCATAAATGGTTCCTTTGGTTTTGCATCGGCAGCACAGTCGCCGTATGCCTCATTTGCGCCACCTTAGACTTCTTCCAATGTACACCTTTTGAGGCAATTTTTAACCCAACCATCCCTCACACGGTCAATTTCAACTTTACGGCAAACGCAGTATTCTCTGGGTCGTACACAGCAATGATGGATATGATATTGGCACTCTTTCCTTGGTATTTTTTGGCAAAGGTGCAGATTAGGACGAAGGAGAGATTGACTATTTCATTTGGTCTTACATTGGGTGTTTTGTGAGTAATCCTGGTCTTTTCATTGGGTGCCCGTTTACTGACAAACTTGATGAATCAGTGCCGGTATATGCGGTATTGTTCGTGCAGTTGAACTTAGTGCGTTGGGAACCAGCGATTATAGTTGTAAGTGATTTTGAAACGCGAAAAATTATCCAACAACCCCGCCGCATACTCTGGTAACATAAAATTGACACATCCCCTCTAAACAGATGATACTGTTCCCCTCATTCTTTGGGGATCCAGCGAGCTTCTTGTCGCGATCGCCTGCGCCAGTATACCCGTTCTTCGACCTCTCTACAAACGGCTTCGCGGACAATCAAAGTCCTCCGACGATCAAAGTGGACCAATGAAAACAGGTACCAAGAGCCATGGATATGCACTCAGTTCCATCAGACGAGATGATTTCGGTGCTGCCGCCGAGAGACCAGTGCAATATTCGGCCGAGGTGGGCAGCGATCCTGATGGTGGTGGGGCGGCGGGCATGGATAACGGCAGTGATGAGAGCATATTGAGGGATGCGTGGAGGTATGGAATTGGCAAGACAACGGTAGTGGATGTAAGCTATGATCAGAACGATGGTATTTCGAATGTCTCGGGTAGTTTCGACCGCCACACATGAGTCGGCCGTCGAGTAGGACAAGGCTTGGATGCCTGGTTAGACTTGGGGATCAATGGGATAATTATATTATAATAGCGACTTTGTGAGCATTTGAGGTCATCTCCCGCTCTTGTATCTAATATACAATGTAATAATTAATAAACTAAAATCCTACGCATGTTATGTGTCTATGAAGAAAAATGCAAACTTCCCAAGCATCGCAAACAACTGAATTACCTGTGCGGTCATGATGGGGGCTTAACACGATGCGTGTGGCGGGTTATCTATAATACTTATTATATGTTGTTTACAGTATTCTCTTGGCTAAAAAATAATAATAGCAATAATCCAAGTACTATTGTCCAGGGAGACTTGATGCACGACACGCACATATCAAATTACCAATTACCAATTACCATTGAAATTTCACGGTGGAGAATCAATGATGAGCCTTGCACATCAAATTCACCAAAATCCAAAAGTTTGTTCTTCGAGAATATGATGACCTCGCATCATTTTCGTCGATATACAATAAGGAACCACCCATCTAACATGTAATTGAAAGTGATATCCCCCACCCATACGCTTTTGGTAACATTGAGTATTTTCCGTAAAGATTGAAACAATATACAATGTGTCCACCAGTTATTGGCATTGCCGATCATGATTGGCACTCGCCCACTCCACAAGCTCCACCTACCTAGGTATCTTTCACCTCTAGAACAGTTCCATTATGTGTTATTTCTCGGGTATGTTCGCAACCATGTCGACATTTATCCTACTAATTCAACCCGCAGTGATTGCGCTTCATCATTCGTCGCTAAGTGGAACCAACGTCCGTCGTAGAACTACAGGAGTCTAGACCGCGGGTTAGCTAGCTTACGAAAACCGCTATGTTTACTAATTTGGCAGGTGTCGGAAACATGTGGTCTACATCATCAAGAGAACTCAGAACTGGTGGCCTTCTCACATTGGATAGATACATAGGGGCTTCCTCGCTGCTTCGAATTTGGATCTCCTAATAATACCGCGACGAATGATTGCTACCGTCTTGATCTCCGAGATGTGCAGGATAGAATCATTAGCAGACGCAAAACAATGCCCAATTCCCAATGCTTCCTCCAGAAGTTTGTTTCAAGGGTATAGAAGAAAGTGTGGGAAAGTCATGGACTCTGTTCGTACCTATCTACCTAAAGAGTGACTTCTGGAGATTTATTTCTTACACTCTGATTGCTGTTGCCCTTTTTACTTTTCTTTTTGAATTCCATACCCCTTTCAGTTGCCTAAGGCACTACGTCGAGAAAACTAGGTACAGTTCAGGCTAGTGCTACCACTGCCTTTCCCAGCATTTCCTTTCTCAACCCCCTGTACTTCCAACACTTTTCTAATATGTGTGAGACCGTCTGATTAGCCATGCCACACTGTACGGTTGACCTTAGGTGCGGTGCCAAATGCCCATCGTAGGATACGGATAAGCTTAGCTACTTGAAAGGCAGTTTTTGCAGTATATTTTTTTGTATGGTTCTAAATCAACAAGTTGCGATTGTTATACTTTAGTCCAAATCGCAGCTTTTGATTTAAGTATAATGACAAGGCAGACGAGGTAAGTAGTGAGTTAGATGACAGCGATGTGAGGTCGATTGGTTAACCGCGTGATGTGAGAGGTGACGGTAGGGGTATTTTTCTAGTGCTATTCGCACGTTCTTCCTTCATCGCTTTCTACCTTGAGTCTCAAATGTCAATCCAATCGTATATTATTACAAAAACCACCATCAACCCCGGCGATAACAAACTTGGACTATATTTATTATTCATAATGATTTGAAAGAAAAAAGGGCTCTTCTAAGCGTTGTACATGTGTGCCACTGTGGTGGAATAGTTAACGTGCAGCTGATATTTTTATCGTGGTTGCCTGTGGCCGATGTGTTGTCACTTTGCGTCTCAGTATATCTTTGACACGTTTCCATCGTGGTTCACAACGTTGGTTCTTATATAAACGAATATAATGGCGGATTACCAATATACTCCCGTTGAATCTTCTCGACGTGAGATCCGACTATTGACGATTTATCCAGCTGAGGACCATCGCTCACAAATCAGCCCCTATGGTATGTTTGTCCTTTCTTCGAGCCGCTATCATTGCTAAGGATAGTTCACAGTTCAATGTTCTCTGAATGTAGTTTCGTTAGAAGATGCACCCAAATATCACGCCCTGTCTTATACCTGGGGTGATCTGGCTCCTCCTTACCGCAAGGTATCAGTTGATGGTATAGAAGTCGAAGTGCGCGTTAATTTGGAGGAAGCGGCTAGGACTTTTCGACTTCAGGCAGATCCGATTATTTTCTGGATAGATGCTATATGTATCAACCAACAGGATCCAGACGAAAAGACCGAGCAGGTTCAATTAATGCCTGATATCTATAGTAACGCGACTATTGTCGACGTATTCCTAGGACCCGGAACTGACAATACTGATAAGGCAATGGAAGCGATCAGTGATCTAGGAATTGCCGCATACAATGCCGGAGTTCTTACCCTTAAAGCGGATGACCTGCTCGATAAGCCGAATTGTGACGTGGCCTCTAGCTTCAAGCATCCGGAGGAAAGTGATCCTCTTGCGAAGGCCAAGAGATCCTTGTATCAGCTATCTTTGTCCATCCGCACACATTTTCCCTACGCTGCTTCGTCTGAAGTCATCGGACGTGATTATTGGAATAGACTCTGGGTCGTTCAAGAATTCTGCCTAGGCCCTTTATTGAGAATAACGTGTGGGAGCAGAACGGTTCTCTATCGCCATTGTTTTGAAGCTGCAATCCTATTTTTGAAGATCCATTTGAGTATATACTTGAAAACTCCCCAATGGTCTACAGAAGCTTGGGACGCCATTCGTCAACAGGAGTGGCTCGCAGAGATTCCTGCGGTATTTTCATCATTGACAATAGATGGCCCATGCACTTCTCTCTCTGCAGCTAGAAATCACCAGCAGCGGGTGAAGGGATCGCCGGATAGTTTGTTCAATCTCCTGGAGACTTTCTGTGTTCCCGATACGGATGCTGGACCAAGGAAGGCAAGATACCCAAGGGATGTGGTATACGGTCTATTGGGTATAGCTGCAGATGCTAAGATACTGAATATTGTGCCTGTTTACACGAACGTTGAATCGGACGAAGAGACGGCGCAAATATTTACATTCGTGTCCAGAACTCTTTTGGAGCATGGGCACGCTGACATTTTGGCATGGTGTCGGGAGCCGAAGAGTTTCAACGGATTACCAAGTTGGGTTCCGGACTTTACTTATATCCAGCTACCATCTTGCGGGTCGACTGAACAAGGTTTCTTTTCTGCATCAGGCCCATCTCCGCTTGTTATAAGAACTCTGCAGCCCACAGAAACACTTTCGCATGCAACACTACTTACGCTCCGTGGCGCTTCAATAGATACTATCATGGCCCAGGGAAGTGTGTACACGCAAAGTCCTGATCGCACGCCGGTATATGTTGTGAAGACTACGGAGACAAATCTCCGAGAAAATGCAGCTAGGACTAGGTTAGTGGATGAGGTGGTTTCCTATTGTGACCAAGCAAAGAACTTAGGCTCAACATCAAGGCCATGGGTTGGCCAGGCATGGGCTGAAGCACATTGGCGCATCCCTTGCGCGGACCAAAGAACAGACAAAGATGAAAGATCCCGCGCGTCTCCCGCATCTGCACAAGGCTTTAACGATATGCGAAGGAAAATAGAGCTTTATACAGAATTAGCAAGGCATTTTCGCGAGCTTCATCTTACTGCCGAGGAATTGGCGCAAAAAGTAGAGCATTATAAAGAAACTCTTACCCTAGCATGCGCCAAGTATGAGAACGCAATGCAGTATCAGCATAACAGAAGACCATTTATATCTACGAACGGATATGTAGGACTTGCTCCTGCCCATACAGAACCTGGAGATATCGTTATCATCATATTTGGTGCCATACAACCTTTTGTGGTACGTAAGTTAGAACAAGATAGGTTCAAATTGATCGGCGAAGCATATGTATATGGGATTATGGACGGGGAGTTCCTTCAGACACAATACGAAGAAGAGGACTTTGTTTTATGTTAAACGTAAGTCGGTGGGAAAGTGGCGACATGGGCCATTGCTAAAAATGTAAATCCCTAGCTACAGCATCGACGCATCTCCAAAACACATGGTCTCAGAGCCCAACAGTTCATAGGCGGGATTGATACTGCAGGGAAAACAAGATAATTTTTATTTTATTTTTTGAGTTTACTAGCTCCAGGCTTAGGTTTTGCACAGGCATTTGATAAGCTNNTTTCTTGGTGTTGAAAAAATTCCTTCGGCACATCTTGATATCTCATGCTATGAGTTCCGGGAATGCAATGTAAAGGAGCACAAATTTCCCCTCTCATTCCTCAGATAAATACTTCATATAAGGCCGATCATACCCCAAGCGCGAAAAACACCAATTCAGAATTTGCAAACCATGTTTCGAGGAGCCCGCCTAAATTCCTCCGGGGATGTCGCATCAATTTCGTGTCACAGAATTATTGGGGTATAGGTATACTATCTTGAACTTCTAGAAACCGCTATACGAAGGTTATTCCGTTGCCGCAATAGAACTCGGGATGAAGTCATACATCTCGTCTGATCTCACGTGCATATGAACGTTGATCGGGCGAAGCAGCCGTGGAACTTATTAACCTTTCAACCAAGCCCCTTTTCTATCACACTCGATATGTTGAAACAGTCTGGATCTGCTAGGTACAGTTCCGGCGAACAGTAATCATCATACGAGGAACGAGTATGGTGATTATGTAAGCAAGGATTATTTTATGGGGGTGGGAACTCAACTTTAAAAAGTCACGAGACTCAGAGCATCTTATTGGTTGAAATCTAGCCTTCTGATTGGTTGAAAAGTCAGATTTAACGCTTTTTATTGGTCTAATGATTTTGCAGTGTAAAATACAGCACAGTTGTACAGTACAGTACAGTAGTCCATAATGCTTTTTATTAGTTGCCTCAGGCTAGATATAAGCTTCATAAATCACGAGGCTAGCTTGGCCAGCCAGGCTAACCTCAA
>JWJA01004747.1:0-16172 GCA_000812885.1 Lanzia echinophila
CTTCCGAGGCTTTTATAGCAAGGTTACAGCCTTGCAATATCAACCTCCGAAGTCATCGAAACAAACAATTTCGATAGCAAGAAAAAAAAAACATGGAGCCAAGACAAAATATCGAAGGGACAGCTGCACCATTTCCTACAAATCCTGAGGAGTTCGATTCCGACGACCGCATATCATTCTCAAAGCTTGACCGGAAATTTCTGCTGGTGCAAGATGATGGCACAGAATTCGAGTTCGACGATGCGATCAAACGATGGGTACCGGTACTTGACGAAGCATTGATGGAGGAGCAACAGAGAGCATATAGGGTATCCGGCGTGGATGAAAGTGAACCGGTGGAGGCTATGAAAAAAAAGCGGAAGAAGGAATATGTTAATGGCGAGGATGTAAGTCAATTTTAGGCTCCATCCGCAATCTACATCTGGTGTTTATTTTCGTTCGCAAATATGGATTTGGGCTTCTACAATTGTTCGCACATCTAGTTGAGCTGTTGTTCTCCAATGCTAACGCTGCGCAGGAAGGCGGTAGAATGATAAAAGCTCCAAAAAAAGCCAAAGCTCCGCTCCCACCACGTCCGAATACCGCAGTATATGTTACTGGCCTTCCATCCAATGCTACAGTTGAGGAAGTCCATGAAGTGTTTTCAAGAAAATGCGGTGTCATTGCGGAAGAAATCGACAGCGGAAAACCTAGAATCAAGCTTTACACGGATGAAAGGGGCGAGTTTAAAGGCGATGCGCTGATCGTATTTTTCAAAGCACCATCTGTGCAGATGGCAATCACATTGTTAGACGATACCGATTTTAGGATGGATGGGGTCACTTCCAAGGAGAAGCCCAAAATGAGGGTGCAAGCGGCAGATTCGAGCTACAAAAAGGTTCAGCAAACCGATACAGATGGAAAAGAAAAGGAGAGGCCAAAGACGAGCATGAAGGATAAGCAGAGGATTATCAAAAAGACACAGAAATTGGATGCTCGTTTGGCAGACTGGAGTGATGACGAGCCGTCGACTATCGCAGAAACAAGCTCGAGGTGGGATAAGGTTGTGATTCTTAAGCATATGTTTACCCTCAAGGAACTAGAAGAGGACCCGGCTGCTATATTGGATATCAAGGAGGACATTCGAGAAGAATGTAGTAAGTTGGGTGAGGTTACAAATGTGGTGCTCTTCGACCTAGAGGAAGAAGGAGTGGCTAGTGTGAGATTTGGCAATGCCGATGCAGCGAAAGCATGTGTACGGTTGATGAATGGACGGAAATTTGCAGGGCAGGAGGTCGTAGCTTATATTACGGATGGCAAAGAGCAGTTCAAAAAGTCGAAGAAGAAAGCAGATGGTGGGAGTGGTGAGTCGGATTCAGAATGATGATGGGAAGTGGTCCATATCAAACATTGTATTATTTCATCGGACGGTTTCCTGGTCACTAGCTGCAGTGAAGCTTTGGAAAGCAGTATAATAAACCAGCATTTGGGATGGATTTCTCTGCACTTAGCATAGCCAAACGGCAGGAGGCAATCTGTTTCTACATTCTACGAATTATACATATATTCGTATACATGAAAAGAGTCCTTCAAAACCGAACCTCTAAAAAGTCCCCAACCTAGCTCCGAAAGCTCCCCTGTGATCTGCAGTCAGGCCATCCAAAATCGTACTAGCGTTCTGCCAACGGGAATTTCAGAGCGCCGACCCGTATTATCGGTCCACTTTAATTATTTTTGAAATTTGTTGAGTTGTAATTTGGAGCATAAGTAAGATGGAAGTACTTTCTTTTTTTTTGTTCTGCAAAGTGAGCAGTACATCCGTTCATATCTGTCATAATGACTCGACTCCTTACAACCGTGGCAGCCATAATTGGCATCTTTTCTGCCCTTTTCTACTTCTTAGACTCACATCTTGAATCGTTTTATATGTTCACACCCGTACAATTGCATGATCTGTCCCAGCGTGCTCTTGGTGCTCATGGCAATGATACTAGACAAGTGGTAAAGTTCATCGTGGATGAGTTAAGTGAGAAGCATCCGGGAGGATATGTGAATCTGGATGAGGAGTGGATTTTCAACAATGCAGGTGGTGCAATGGGTGCTATGTACATTATTCATGCCAGTATGAAACATTTCCTTTGGGGTGAATTGTTGAGAACCGAATACTGACAATATATTGGTAGGCATCACGGAATACTTGATCATCTTTGGTTTGTGTTGTTATTGAGAACTCATACGTTGACATACTAACAAGGCCATAGGCACTGCAATTGGTACGGAAGGTCATACAGGTCGTCACACAGCCGACGACTATTTCCACATCATAGCTGGAACCCAGCTAGCTTATACACCAGGGAGCTATGAGCCAGAGGTTTATCCCCAGGGAAGCGTTCATCATCTTCGTCGTGGTACTGTCAAGCAGTACAAGATGGACGAAGCCTGCTTCGCTCTTGAATATGCCAGAGGATGGATCCCACCCATGATGGGCTTTGGCTTGGCCGATGGAATTTTTAGTACCTTGGATTTCCCTACGTTGTGGAGGACATCATGGGTCACAGGAAGGGAGATGATCTCGAATCTAATGAGATTAAAATTGTAGATCGAAGCATGCCCGAGAGGGCCGAGTCATTGTATGTATAGAAATAGATGACGAAGTAGAAGCGGAAGAAGATCATGAAGAAGCTACCCAAGGATAGAAGGGTGCATATTATGATGTGTTTAGATACCTTATAATGAGTAGTACATCTCCAATCTACGTCGCATTGAGAACGATAATGGACGTACTACCTGCGGAACTAGCCTTAGAATTTCAACAACTTCAATGATGAATGTGTTTTGAGAGCTTTTAGTTGAAGGCTTTTGTTGAGACTCTTAAAAGTGGTCCACGAGGTAATACGCACACTGGTGTAAATGGTGGTTAAGGATATACTTCCTAGTCCTCATAGCGAACAGGTAAACTTTGTGTTCCATTGCAGGGAAACTAACTATCTGCAGCTCCTATTTCTCCTGGTTTGAACCTCTGTCTCTGATATTTTCCTCCTCCACCCCACAGTTCCCGTAATACTTAATCATCGTCTTCATCAGAACCATAATCCACCAATCCTAAGCCGGGTTTGGCAGGTGGGGGTGCTTTCTTTTCTTCCGTTGACTTGGGCATCGTGTCGGCCTGCAAAATCTTTGCCGTTGTGACATGCTCTGAGGATATCGAGGGCTTGATTTTTGAGGCGCCCGCTCTAGGTTCTTCTCCTGTAGGTTTCGCCGGTGTAGCTTGGGACGACAGAGCTTTTTGTTCTGTACCTGACGATTCTCTCCTAATCTTGACTCCTTTCAGCACTTCCTTATCTTTGGTTCGCTTTCGTTTTCGACCGGCTGCAACCCATTCTTCTTCAAGCACCGGTGAGCCCTCTTGTGCTTGTGTGCCGTCGTTTTCCAACGACCGCGCCTTCTTGTCTGCCTCTTCCTGCTGCTTTCGGAATAATTCTAGGCCCTCTGCAGTCTCCCTCTTTACCCGATCTTCTTCTGCTCGAGTGCTTTCCAGCACCGAATCTAAGAATTCGACTTCGTCTTCATCTAGTGCGCGGAATTGGTTCTTGATCTTATTTGCTTCTTCGAATGCATCTTGTTTGGCAGCTAGTTTATTGAAAGGACCCCTAAGTGATCAGTCCGGATGTTTCATGCCAGATTGTAGTATAGGTGTCCTAGATAAATACCTTTGTTTGCTTCCAGGATCTCGAATAAACTCTTTCCATCATTTTGTCTGGCTTCAAGTGCCTTCTTCTGTCGATTTGCTTCGATTTCTTGTTGAGCAGCAAGCCACTCATCGCTACGCTCAATTGGAGCATCTGCTGTACCGGCAGATACAAAACCGGAAGACATTATTGTGACTGGAGCTATACAGCTGCACGAATCTAATAATCCTTGGCCGGTCCGTAAATTAAAACCGGAGGAATTACGTTGGCAGTTTTAAGATTGCAGCCTTGAATGCCAGGCTTTAATACCTACTTACCATGCAGATGGACTTCAAGAATTCATGGAAAATTTCCCTCCGCAGGGCGTTTTCTGAAAATTATCTCTTCATCAAGCTACCACTAACAATAGGTCTGTGACAAGTTCGTGAGTGAGATCTAGATTACGAGAATTCTATTCCATTCCATTGCACCTTGCTATTTGTATTATCGACGGAGATGTATCCCACTCCCTTCTTGCAATCTGATTCGCGCGCATGTTTGGACTTTCTTAGCATGTTTCGGCTTAACATTCAGCCTGAAGTGGGATTGCCCCTCCATGATCCACATTAGCCAATACCCCCTCCACTGGGAGCCCCTCCGTGCTCATCGCATTAGACTTTAGAGTAAAGATTAACAGGTCTACCTACTCGATACGGACTAGGTCAGTGAGTTCATAGGCTGGCGTCATTTTGCGTAAGAATTGGTGAATGATGTATTATTCCCATTGAAAGGCGGGGGTCTGTTTATGGCACACGGAAGTGCTATAAGTATGCACCCAACTCCCGTTGCTGGCTCATCTCTACCTTTTACCCCACCCTCTTCTTTAAAGACTATTATCTACATACTAGAATTGCAAATTTTCATAGAAACGCAAAGATGTCTGTTACTACGTAAGTCCTTCCATTGCAGCCCTCCTACCGTGATTCACGTCAAAAGCAGAAGCCTGCGAAGACTGGCGACCATCTCATCTCACATCCCACCTATTCGTAACTTCGGCTCACTCAATTCGTCATTGAACAGAAAGACCTTTACCCTCAATACGGGCGACAAGATTCCAGCCATTGGACTTGGCACATGGCAATCGAAGCCAGGACAAGTCGAACACGCTGTAGAGGCTGCACTCCGCAAAGGCTACAGACATATCGACACAGCTGTAAGTCATCCATATCACACTGGTGCTCCAAATGAGTCTAAATTATTACCAGCTTGCATACGGTAATGAAGCCGAAGTTGGCGCTGGTATCAAAGCAAGTGGCGTTCCACGAGAAGAGATTTGGTTGACCACTAAACTCGATAACCCATGGCACAAGAGAGTCCAGGAAGGAATTGATTCCTCCCTCAAATCACTCGGAACCGATTACGTGGACTTGTACCTTATGCACTGGCCCAGTTCCACTGATCCAACCGACTTGAAGAAGCACTATCCAGATTGGGATTTTATTAAGACATGGCATGAAATGCAGAAGTTGGTTGGTACTGGGAAGGTCAAGAACATTGGTGTATCCAATTTTGGAATCACGAACTTGGAGAAACTTCTCAACGACCCTGGAACCAAGGTATGATGATTTCAAATAAGGCAGATGCACATCTAACATCCCCCAGGTTATTCCAGCCGTAAACCAAATCGAATTACATCCAAACAATCCCTCTCCAAAGCTTGTTGCATACAACACCTCAAAGGGAATCCACAGCACTGGTTACTCTTGTCTCGGCAGCACCGACTCCCCTCTATACAAAGATCAAACACTGTTATCGATGGCAGAGGCCAAAGGAAAGACCCCCCAACAACTGCTACTCGCCTGGGGCATACAAAATGGATGGTCTGTGATTCCAAAGTCCGTAACCCAGGAGCGTATTGACAAGAACTATGAGCTTGATGGCTGGGAGTTGACCCCTGAGGAGAAGACTAAATTGGACAATTTAGAAGGTAGATTCAAGGTTTGCGGTGATGCTTGGTTACCTGTCAAGGTCTTCTTTGGTGACGATGAATAAGGGTTGTAAATATTATGAAATAGAGATACCTGGAAGCAATACAATACAATAGATGATTATAGGTACTTTTATACGTGTGGTCACCAAATGTGGTGGTTTGACTCAAATTTAATACAGTACAAGAAAACAGATGAACTCCGTTATATTTCATGATAAAAGAACAATGATGTAATTATTATTATCGTCAAAGTCATCTATTTTGCTGTAAATAAATAATATCTAGATTCCCGAAGCTTACAGTACGGTGCGTCAAGACCCGCCTAGATTCTCAAGGACATTTGGATATTTGAGCCTCGGTAAAATAGTGTGTATTCGTACCTCAAGTAAGTTTCCAAGCTTGCTCATCAACACAATTCATCGACCAATACTCACTATGCTCACACCACGATAACAGTCTTATAGCCCTTTCCGAGGGCACATTTTTATACTCAACATGTCTTGTCCGTTCTGTAGCATTGCGATGCAATATCCACCCGCCGACAGCTCTGCACTTTCAACCCCTGAGCTCACCACCCCACCTGCCTTCGTGGTTCTTTCAACACCGTTATGCATGGCTTTCCTCGATATTATGCCTCTATCCCCGGGTCATCTACTCGTCACTACCCGTAGACACAGTGAGAAGATATCGGAAGTGAGCGAAGAGGAAGCTATGGAGCTGGGGCAATGGCTTTTGAGGTTGTCCAGAGTTTTGGCTAAGGTTACCGGTGTCTGGGATTGGAATATTGTGCAAAATAATGGTATGTCCTACGTTTATCCCTTCATTGGAGATCAATCACAGGTTTGCAAGGAGAAACAAAATCGTTAGTTCTGGTGATGCCAATAAATGCTAATGCAAACGGGATTTAGGAGCGGCGGCATCTCAAGTAGTACCTCATGTACATTTCCATATCATCCCAAGACCAGGGTTAACTCCCGAGTCACGCAATCGGTCCTTTACGATGTTTGGAAAAGGTCAAAGATCCGAGTTAGATGAAGATGAGGCTACAGCTCTTGCTGGGATGTTGCGGGATGAGTTGGGTAGAGAGATGGAGAAGATAGGAAAAGTTAAGTTGTGAATGAGATGACACCAGATATTGAATCACAGGACGACCAGTTGGATAGAGAGATCGTCAGACGACATGCATATACAGGTTTTGGATCATACGCCGGCCGATTGAAATAATTATTTCTTCATACGAGAATGTACAGCTATAGCAGATGTAAGATCATAAGGTGGCTAGTGGATATATCGGCCATAGCACAAAGAATGCGGTCTATTGTATATAGTATCAGAATTCCAAAGACTTTAATCTTGGGCTCTTTTGAAGTTCAAAAGATGCAAGCCTGCAAATGCCCAAGTGACCTCCACATATGTGTCCTCCCGTATTCATAGATGGGAACAAATACCATCTGCGCTGTATTGAAGTTGATATGGGAATATATCTCAAGGGAGGATCAAGTGATTTTGCAGCATCTTCGAGCTGATGATGAAGAAGGGCTTTGGCTGATGGCTTGTTCGCATGACAGCTCCCAAAGATATGTGCCGCAGTGGTCAGCCTTCATTTGGTATGCAGGAGAGCCATAGAGCACTCAAACGGATTCTAGAAAAGCTCCAATGCTGTAAGGATTCCAGTGTTATGGTAATGTCCTCTCGCACCTGCTATTTCGGACTTTTGCCATCCTAAAATGCATTCTTCAGCACGATTGCTAAGTTTGTAGCACATCTTGGCATGGCGATATCCATGCACAAAATACTGTGCCTGCTACTACACAGAGATCTATTTGTCATACAAAAGATAGAACTCTAACTTGAGGGTCACAATCAGATTCAATCATAAAGTCTTGATGAACAAGTCCTGCAGTGAATCCACTTCATCGGCACAAAGCTTAGAGCTCAACCCCACCAGTAATATTGCAATTTTGTACAAAATACCAATAAATATTGATCGGAAATGACCCGTAGAAAAAGTTTTCTTAGCAATCTGCAGCAACCCGATCGAAGCTAGTAACAGAAATTCAATCTTGAGCTAAGTTATTCCACGAATGATGATAGGGCAATGTTAATTACTTGGTATTCACTGTTTGATATTAGCTATCCATCCCATTTAAACTTCTTGTGTGTGTGAGAAATTCCACGACTCCACGAGTCTATGGCTGATATGAAGAGGCTTCTCTTGATTCACTTGAGGGCAAAAGATGGTAGCACACGTGCTAAGTTTTTATCGGGAAAAGTGTATAGTCTCAAAATCTGGATCAACCTTTGCTCAACAGGTAGGTAGTATCGAATCTGTAGTTACACACATAGCTTTCAGTTGTTAGTACTTGCCAAAAACGTCTTGTCCAACAACAGTTCACATTAAGAAAGAGCGTTTCAAAATCCTACAGAATAATGGTTACTGGTATCAAAAAGCTCAAAACTTCCCCGGATTGTGGAAAAGCCGTCGTGAGATCTGGGTATCACCGATCTAGAACTCAAATAGGTAAGACGTCACTCAATCATCGAGTAATGGAATGTGAGAAATTATATCAAATTCCTCATCTTTTAAAGGTGAAATGGATGTCAACAACCTTGACCCGGATTTGCCACCCTGTCATTAAAAGGAATATTGTCTTAATTTTGTTAATGGAGATTCACTACCTATCCACTTAGGTAGCAACGGGAAACTCGGCTAGCGTCTTGGTTGCTTCGCTTTCGCTTCTTTCGTCAATCCAAGAGGATATAAAATTGTTCTTACTCCTCCACATTCCTTTTCTTTTCCAAACCAAAACAACAATACGAGATCACAACTACAATCTTTCAATACCACATTTCGTTGACGGAATATTACACTCTTTACTGCCAAGTAGTCTCACTTGCTGGCCATTTGAGATAAAGATCAAATCGTTCTCTCGATTTTTTTCCATATCCATTTGCATCAATTTCATTTCTATTTCTTAAAAGCGTTGAAAAAAGTCAATTTCAGTCTTCAACATGCGTCTTCAACTTCTTCTTACAATTCTCTTTGCCTATATGGCTGCTGCTTCTCCAATTGGCAACCTCTGGGACTTGCTTAAGAGATCGGTTGTTCAGACCTACGACGTTACTGAAGTCATTTACAACCAAAATGGCAAGGCTGTTGCAACCACTACTCTTCACATCACCACCACTGTTTATCCTTCCACCACTCTGGCTCCAGTTCCTACTGCGACACCAACCGATTATGTCAGCACTGCATTGTATCATCACAATATCCACCGTGCCAACCACTCTGTTCCTCTGTTGAAGTGGGACACGAGCTTGGTTGCATCCGCTAAGGTACTTGCTGCAACTTGCCATTGGGGTCACAACATGTATGTATTGCCTTGCATTATGTCGTGAAACCATTACTGATTTTCTTTAGGACCATCAACGGTGGTGGTTATGGTCAAAACATTGCTGCTTACGGTGCTACTAATGTTCAAGCTCTCGGTGCCAACAAGGAAGTGGCTGTTGCAGCTACCGATATGTGGTACAATGGTGAAGAGCCCCTCTACTTGCCATCCTACTATGGCCAAGACAACCCAGATTTGAGCACCTTCGACTCTTGGGGACATTTCTCACAGATGGTATGGCTCGCTACCAATTCAGTTGGCTGCGCCACTCAACTTTGCAATCCCATCAATATCTTTCCTGGCATGCCCGCCTATTACACGGTCTGCAATTACTATCCTCCAGGTTAGTACTCACCATTGACATTGAAGATTGCCACTGACATTCACTAGGAAACATGGGAGGTGAATATGGTATCAATGTCTTCCCACCTCTCAAGCACAAGGTCGTAACCGTTGCCAATTCCTGATACGTTCCACAACCTCGCCGATATGATTTGCACGAAGTGCTTCCCGATACGATTGTTTACGGTTAACCACTTCGACTCCATGCGTTTCTTTCAGCAAAGTCTTTACGGCATAGATGATTCTTTAATCACACTCGTTTTCAAAAGTTTCATTCAATCCGTCTTTTCAACAACACCTCTTTTCCAACGGTTTACCTCTCCGCACATAGACTCGATCTGTTATCTCATCTTCTTTACGGCGGAAAAGTTGATAAAATGAGCGGTATTTGAACTGGTTATTGGGTGGGCCAGTTGTTAGCAAGGCTTGATTTCGGGATAAATATCTGGATATATGGCATTCAGTTCTACATATAGTTGATGTGCTGCTCTGGAGACATTTTCTGATAGTAAATTTATGGACTTGCCAATTTCCACATAATTTTCATGCTTGTTTCTCTGCACTGTTGTGATAATTTAACTCGATTGCCCTCTTCCAGCCCAAATACCTCTTGAACTTGGGTTCTGCTAGGCTTGTGGACAAACTACTTTACCTAAATATAATCAAAGATTAGAGCAGCATATTGCACGGCCACGAAGGTTCTTCCCCCCGGCGCAAGGCTCTAGGTTTATATTGCTACTAACCAGTCGAATTTCGGGAGATTTTTGTTTGGTATAATATTTTGAAATAAGAGCTGAACTTTCTGAGCCACAATCCATGCTTTGCCCTCCTCATTTATTCACTAGATCTCAAGAAACGCTTACATAAACGTATAAAGATCTTCTCTAGCCCCAACTTGTTTCCTTCTTCTAATAATCCTTTCCCCCAATCAATTTTCCCAACTTTCAAGTTTCAGTACTTCTACCAGCCCAGAAAGGCGTCACCTTTCTAGACCTGATTGAATCCATATCTGCTCACCATCTGGTGCAGCACAGCTTCAATCGATCATATTTCTATCATACCTAGCCCCTAATGAATATGTCTGCTTGTGACTCCGAGGGCATTTTGACCGAGTAAGTTAGTCTGTGAGATTTACAATGTGGACTGTAGCATGGGGATACTCTTTGTAATAAGTCTAACATCATTTAGTGTGGACTTGACAGTGGATAACATTGTCCCTTCCAAAGTCAAGGGAACGTGCTACCGGGTGGAAGGCTTGAAAGATTGTGGACTGAAGCAGCGCAAAGCTGAACAACTCAAAAATGATGGCCATGTTCTTGCAGCTGCCCTTGAAGCTGATATCAAGGAACTGGTATGCGAAGTTTGTATCTTTCGTCGCATACCAACCATATCATACTAAGGGAGTTCCATAGGAGGGAATTACCAACAGTGCCGTGGCACAAGCTAATTTGGCTAGAGCTAGAACTTTAATGCTTCGGGATTACCTCGATAATCAAATGCCAGCGATGATGCCTAAAGCCGATTCTTCCGCTCCGTCAGAAGTGTCTGGTGATGGATCAAGCGCCCCTCCGATCACCGAATACTTTGTCGCGATCTTGCAGAATATGACGGTCGACTGCCGTGGCGTTCTATATGTGTATCAGCTCAAATCACTAACCATGGAAGAAGCAATGGATGTAAGTCAACGTAATCCTGTTCAGATCGGTCATTTCGTGTCATATCTAATGTTGTTTTGGTGGAGAAGAAGTCATTCCGAGGACATTCGAGCCGTTACAGCTCCGAGTTCAGCTCAACCTGCCCCCCGCCTGATTTTCAAATACCCTAGTTTTTGCTATCATATCGATGAATCTGCCGTGGCTCTTTCTTTCAACAAGCGCAAGCCTTCATGCTTAGCGCGCCCAAGAAAGATCCCAAAGCAGATCTTCCCTGCGTCATTTTCTACTCAAATTACGAGTTTCTATGGCACAACCAGTACCTGTAGATAGTAAATTACACGCGATATACTGCACGTAAACTTATTGTTCACCCAACCTTCGGACGACTGCTCTCCATCGTAATGTCAAGCTTGATCCAAGAACTCGCTAGTTTCGATCCGATACAATTTGACCAAACTACCACAGAATCCCAAGTTATTCTATTTATTCAAGTTAAACCGTGATACACTCACAGATGTATCATAAATTGATGGAACATGCTGAATTAGACGCATATTTGTCTCTCCAAACGATTCTTTCGGTCTTAATTTACTTCTTATCTATATACCGACAGCATGAACTTTGACTCGATAGCTGATGGATATATGGATGGACAAACGGAAGGACAGACTCTAATGCTCTTTTTCTGGCACCTAAAAGTCACCATCGTACCTGGTTTTACATATGATCTTGCGTACACATCAACTCTATTGAGTCAGTCATAGGAATCAAATCGCATGCATTGCCTTACACTTACCTGCCCGTTGATCACTTGAACTGGAATACCTTTTCGCCTGTCCGTAGAGCAGATGTTAAGGCGAACACATTGAATTGCATCCATCCAATAGCCGACTGCGATATCAAGGCGTGTTGTCCAGATTATGTGATTTACAATGATGACACCTCCTCAAACCTCCCCACATCATCGCTGGATGCCATGCAGGTTAATTTCAACTTGAATGCCTCGACACGGTGTGATTTTTGACTCGACGATCAAGGTAATCGATTATATAGGATTGACTTTTAATAAATAATCGATCGCTGATTGCTTAGATGGACTGGACGGAGTACAACATCTGAGAAGACTCAAGGTGGGTGGCTTATCGGGAATTCCCGCTGCTCAATGTAGTTGTTAGTTAGAGGATGCTCTAACAATTTTGAGTTGAATCCTATTGACGTCTTCCATCTAGAATAGTATCTGTTAACCAAGAGATTGACTGATGGTAGATCGGGATTAACAAGGTACTTAGACCAAACAATTGATATGAGAGAGAAGTAATTTCCACTGATGTCTGTACTATCTATCCTATCTCGCAGCATAGTAGACGAACTTGGGGTTCGTGAAAATAACTTGAGTTTTGAATTGTAGTAGTTGCGCCTTGTGGTCCCTCGATGCATCTGGTATCTCAAATATCTAAGTTCCCCACCCTGTACAATGCCTTATCGGGAAAGAACGCCTTTGACAACACCCTGTACAACTTTCCTGCCCTCAATAGCTATCTCACCAATTCTACTCTCATCACCACTGCCCTCAGAAAGCCATCGCTTCAAGAGGTCGTTGCTCTCCTTAGGCTTGACGTCGTCTCCTCGCGTGCCAACTGTGATATGTGCGACTTCGTTGACGCAATCCCATCCATCATCGACTAAGCGGGCTACGATGGTCATGATACGGTCATCCCATACGATCTAAAGGGATTCGTTAGCTTCAGTATCCTACAAGGGTATGGCGGATATGACTTACTCTCTCTAGCATAACCTGACAGTTGCCGAGCTTAGGGTCCCAGGGGTCCGCCGCTGTGTGCATATCACTGTATCTCTGCCACAATTCGGGGTGTTGTTTGGAAGATGCTCGATGAATAAGGGTAACGTGAAATTCTGGCTGGATTCGGCGAGTACCTTCTAGTGTTCTGTAGAACTTGGCCTTGTTGGAAGATACGCTGGAAAATGCTTCGTCGAGAGTCTCCTTGATGACGTCGCTGCGGAGCGCGATAGATACATATTCTAAAGGTTTCTTCTTCTTTGCAGTCTGTGGTTGCTGTAATTAAGTGAGATCAGTAAAGTTTCATTAAGAATTTGTTGACTTGTTGTCTCTTACTGGTCTGTTGTTCTCCTTTGATTGTTTTGGCCCACGCCCAACATCATGTCTGAGATCTGGCTTATAATCACTCAATGCGAACTTGATCGCTTCATCAAGGTCATCGCTCGTAGGCATGTCAGTGAAAAGCTTTGGATACTGTGCTGCCAGTTGACCAACAACAGTCTCAAGATTCTGGCGAGAATCCTGGGTGGGATCAAGATCGATACAAGAGTCAAATCCATCATCTGGTGAAGCAAAACTGTTCAATGGTTCGAACCGGTGTACAAAACCTTCCATAATACCAATAACCTTCTTCATATCCGTAGCAGCCTGGATAGTCTGATGGTTGTCGCCGCGAGCAAGGACTCTATCTTGTGTGACTTGCCGGATTTTATCGAGAGTCTCCCGGTCATGGACGAAGTTTAGCGCAACGAGACGAACGTGTGGATGGGTGAGCTTGACATCATCAATGATCTGTCTGCGTTCGTGTCTTTGAGCGTTGTTTCGATCAGCAATGACAACTGGTTTGCCCTCGAGCTGTGTCAGAACTTCCTTCGTAAATCTAGGTGGCCGGTTCTTTCCTGTGATATTATCATTCTGGACATGACCCCAGCCGAATAAATGACCAAGAGCAAGTGCAATAGTTGTCTTTCCGCACCCAATGGTGGCAATAGGGACTAGGATGACGTTTTTGTTGATTTCTTCTGGGGCACCTCCTATGGTTGCATATTCTTGGCGGATAATGTCTGAGCCTTTTAAATTGATCTCCTTCAGGAAATCATTTCGTAGCTTGATAATACCGTGGTTATGTTGATACTGCGTTCCTAACTGAGAATTTTCAGCGAGGCATCTTCGCACATACAGGAGATATTCCTCTGTTATCTTGGTGTGCTTCTTAAATCGTGGTGGTTTTCCAGCAATCACAGCCTTCGTACACTCACGCCATTGCCGATACATCAGATATGGTTCTTCAAACTTATATTTAAAAAACCAATCTGCATATTTCCCGGATGAGTCGACTCGTGTTTTGCAACGAACAACGAAACCCTCGACGTCTCGGCCCTGGTAAGATCCGGTCTCTGCTACTTCGTCAAGGAAGGCTTGGGTAGTTTGAATATCGTCCAGTACCAAAAAGTCGGTTTTCTTAAAACCCCATTCAGCTGCGAAAGCTTGGACTTGATCTCCTGAGTACGTCATAAATTCTGGAAGATTAATGTTGATACCATGGAGATATAATCCGGCATCTTCTCCAGTGTAGGCCAAAATATGTTCTTCGAAATCATCGTCGCAAAGTTCGGCTACGGCAGTAGCATTCCTCTTTCGTAGCTCCCTAGCAAGATCTTCTCGAGACTTGCCAATAGCTCTGAGCTGCTTGTCAACCCATCTGTCGGCCGCCAGTGCGTGGCTCATTTCTGCTTTCGCTCCAGGTCCCGTTGAATGCTTGCTACAAACAAGAAGAGTGCCGTCATGAAGACCACTAATGAAAACAATGCATCCATTTTCCTTAAGACTTAGTTCGTATGGTCCTTTGGTCTGGGATTTAATATTCCTCCATTTCGTAGCATGCACTTCTTCGGTATTGAAAAATTTATCATAACCACGAACAGCGATCTCGGACTGGTCTTTCTCATTCTTGCTTGTGAACAGACCTCGAGCGTATGTTGGTAGGTCGTCACGCTTGTAATCCCAATCTTGGAATCGCCATGAGTTGACAACGATCTTTGCTGGAGATCCTACGACATCGAAGGAGGTTTTCTTGCAACTAAAGCCTCTCTTACCCCCGTGAGGGTTCTTCTTGGTGGCCTCTTCAAGATTTTTAATGAGAGTCTGGACTTCCTCTACGTCTTGAGATACGTAGGGAACATTTTGGAGGCCCGCCATGGCTGTAAGCGTGGAATAATAGTGCGAACCTGCAAATGTTTTTGGGAGAGAAATAAAATAAGACCTTGCGAAAGGAGATTGAAGGGATGTATTAAAGGCAGGCAAAAAATAATTGCGTATGAGGACTGTCTTAATAAGTGTCATACACCTTGAGTCTTCTTGGTCTTTTATACTGGTAAGTTAAGAAAAAAAGTTGAGTGCTGTATGAATATCAACTTTTCCTTGGATCCTTGTCCACAAAGGAGTCATACGGGGAAGATGATTTTAAACAATGACTCTCCTGTTTGGTTGATCTTCTCTTTTACCATATATCTTTTCTATGCCGGTCAGCTAGTCATTCTGAAGCTGCAGCAAGGTACTATTTTCCTAAAGAAGTACAAGGTCAAATATTGTAAATAAAAAAAAGTACATAAGGCTGAGCCATAATAAACAAAACAAGAATATGACTGTTATACTTTTCAAGTGGGGCAAAATAGTCGGGGAGTCGGACGATATATGTCGGAGTATGCGGCCGCTTCGAGAAAAAGATGTGCTTGTACTGGAGTAAAACCCCTCCAATTGTTAATCTGGTTGAGAATATTCTTACATTATATACAATACCTGAAGAGAAGCAGACTAGAACACTGCACTACATTATGTCTCAAACCCAACCTAACCCTTTTCTATTGGCAGCCGATAACTCCCCTGAACTTCTTCCTCTCCTCCGATCGAACCCCTCCTTGGCCTCTGCTCAAGATGAGAATGGGTACTCTTTAGTGCACGCTGCTGCCTCTTACAATCATCTGGATCTTTTACAAGCACTTGTTGTTGAGTTCAACGTCGATGTCAACTTGAAAGATGCAGATGGGGATACAGCGTTATTTGTTGCGGAGACACTAGAGTGTGCGAAGCTATTGGTTGAAGAATTACATGCGGATATTAAAATCAGAAGTGCCGAAGATGCACTTACGGCAGGAGAGAGAATCGAACAGGAGGCCGAATTTACAGAAGTTGCAGTATATTTGAGGATCAAAGCACTGGAGTCTGAGTATGGTAACGCCGAACTGAATGGCACAAGCGGTCCAACGGGAACGAACGCGACTCATCCACCAGCACCTGTGCCCGAAGGCTTACAAGTCAATATTGGTACTATGAACCCAGAGGATGATG
>JWJA01004748.1:0-21924 GCA_000812885.1 Lanzia echinophila
CCATCCATCCATCCACTCATTCATCCGTTCTTTCATCTCTACCCCCCCTTCTCTACACCACCCAAAGCAATACCAATGCAAATCCAGACCCAATCACAACCTCAATCTCAATTCCAGCGTCTTATCTCCACCAGCCCTAATTCTGAAAAGAAAATCTTCTAAATGTACATATCTTCAGCAATCCCATACAAGCTATCTCACCATATTCTTCTTACAAACCTCCATTAAAATCCTCATTCCCTCTCTCCATCATAACATCTCCCTCTATCCCATTATCGGTAAAATATTCCATTCCATTCCATCACATAGAGAAATTCCCTCAAGCCTGTCGACCTTCAGAGGAAATAGCTCCTCAAATCTCCCTCAATCAGGGGGAAAGGTGAATGTGCCCTTGTAGGGTATATCGTCTCACACATACATAATGTGGCTCCCTGTCCATATAGTCATTGATGAAGGCAACCTTGTGGCCCAAAATCTTCCATCTCCTCATCACTGAAATACTCCTCGTCACTATCAATATCCTCACCGAAGTCAACGTCCTCGAGGTCGTGCTCCAATTCCTCCTGGAGATCAATCTTGCATCCACGAGCCGTAATGTCCTTGTCAAAGAGGGCAACTCGTGCTTCACGAATTTCAATATATTGTTCGTACATATCTTCAACTAATGCCTTCACCCATTGCGCGGTCTGTCGAGGGTCCTTTTCGATCGTGTCTTGTTTCTGCATCCAACGCAAATTGACGAAAAGTTGTTCTCTGAACATCTCTGTGCAGCTAGCTTCATACATAGTGACTCCTTTGTCTACTTTGATTTTCATAGCTTCTGGCATGCATCGGTCGAACATGGTGGCGATTTTGGAGAGCGTATAAATGTAACGATCAACATCGGCATCAAGGTCACTCTGATTCTCCCAATCTTCGTCGTAATGATGATAACGTCGACATCCTGAACACTCATTAAATATTCCTTGGCCACGTTCTTCATCAACAAATTCTCGTAGCTTCTCCGCTGCTTTGAAGATACGCTTGTATTGATGCTCAAGTTCCTTAAGAACAATCGCCCTGGCTTCTTTGAATTTGGGCACATTCTCTCGATCACTGGCTATAATTGCTTCTGTAATGATCGAAAAGTCAGCTATCTAGCAATGCATACCAACACAAGAAGATCTAGGGCGCCGATAGGTGTATCAGGAGCAAAGTTGAACTTACGAGAAAGTGCACGTTCCACTGGGTGAATACTAGCATATGATCTGAAAGGGTTACCATGAGATGGCTTCGGCAAGAACCAACCAAAGTGGCGAGTTTCGGGCTCTGTTCCGTGATTACGATGAAGGGTTTCCATATCGCACCGAAAAGGCAGGGAACGTTCGAAAGTTAATGCGTAGGTCATGAGTCGTTTGTGCATCTCATAAACTTTTTCAACTGGAGAGCCAGCTTCCACCAGCTCATCATATTCCTCAACAACATCATCCGCCAATTGTTCAAAGTCAAATTTGTTTATTTCCGAACCGTCCGATTCCTCTTTGGTGTCGCAATCAATGTCGGGGAAATAATAACTTGGCTTCATACATAGACAATCTGCGGGGGTCGGCATGTCCTCTTTCTTGGCAAGTCGGAGAGAGATATGTTCGATACCTATTTCTTTCAGCAGTTTGAGTGGTTGTATCAAGTAACCCATCTGCTTTCCGGAGAATTTGTGTTGAGCAGCTACGTCAGATGGACCCGGGGTGGTGCTAAATAGGCGACCTGGTTCTTTGGCGAGACCGACGACAATTTCAATTGATCTTTGTAATGGGTCAGACTCAGAAGAACGTCGGCACAGGGCTTGGCAGAAGTGGACAAATAGTCTTGAAGGCACAGGATCGCCTGGCGTCGGTCTGTAAGATGTAGTAACAACCTTCCAGTGCTTGACTTTCTTGAAACATTTGAAATACTTGTCGGCGGCGAAGTCGAAATCATGTTCAGCTCCCGACAGCATGTAGATGGTACCGACGTATCTTGTGAGTGGAGACTGGGGTACGTGAACTCCGTCCGGTCCATGGGCTCCGATGCATTCAATCACGAAAGTGTTTGAACCGTATAGAATGGGGCCTGCTTCAGCGTTTATAGCTCGGCATGTACGCAAGATCGCTGGCGAAAGGTCAAACTTCTTGGCATATCCAAACTTTACATCCTTGCCTATAGAGCTGCTTTCTCCAAGTTCTGGATTGACCAACAGTAATTTGTAGATTTTGATTCGAATTTCGACCGGAAGCTTTTTGAGAAAAGGCGAGGCACTCTGTTTTTGAATGGCAAGGCGTTTCAATTGTTCTTCAGCGGCTTTCAGGTCCTTGCTCATAGCTACAACCATTTGTTTTTCTTCAATAGCCTCTCGTCGATGTTGATTAAGAACTCTCTTTTGTTCATCGAGCTCCTCACGATAAGATGCACTGGTGACACGCTCATTCTCAAGTTGTGCGCGTAATTGCAAAGTTTCTTCGTTTCCATCAATGGCACTTTTGGATCCAGACTTGGCCTTGGTCTTCAACTTGCCTTTACCTTTACCGGTAGACATGGTGATAGTCTTGCAAATAAAAAGTTGAATGTTGAATGTTGAATACGACTGATTGTATAATCAGATCTTCTGACAATCGGGTTCTGCAGGTTGTATTGGGTTGATGGGAAAGATACGATCGCGAGATGTAGAAGTAGGGAGAGATATAAGTGCGTCTCATAGAACAGAGACACCCAACGGTAAGATAACAGTTGAAGTAGTTGAAGTAAAGAAGCGATTCAAAATGGATAAAACTTGAGTTTGTTGCTTCCTGCTGGGGTAATCAATTCAAATATCGTATTTTGAGATTATGGAAGTTGGAAAGTGAAAGTGAATTGGAGTAGTAGAAGTGGAAATGGAAGTGAAGTCAAGTCAAGTCGATTTAAGATTTTCTGAAATGGTGATGGTGATGGTGATGGTGAATATAAGGAAGAAGTTGAGGGAAGGGAAATTGAAGACGAAATTTAGAAGTCAGTCAGTGAATACTAGGTAGGTAATGAATGCACTTTACCCCACAATTTATCTCATATTTTGTGGGAGAAAAAGAAAAGGAACAAACAGGAAGGTGCAAATGTAGCAATGGGTAGGTGCAGCAATAGGCAGGCATATATCAAGGAAGGTTACTTAGTGTCATCATCACAAATAAGAAAAAAGAAAACTTCTCTTTCACAATATCATCAATAAAGAAGATATAAATTTCAAAATATATACAGCTTGCTACAAATCAGTGAATAATTTATTTCTTTTCTGACATGAAGCAAGTACTTATTCAAAACCATATACTGCTCTCAGTTTCATGGGGGCTATGCAGTATGATCACATCAAACATGATCTTATACCGCAAGTTTATCCGTAATCCTTGCACCAAAAGAAACATCTCATAGAGAAGGCATTGCAGGTGGTAGAAGATGATGGCGCTAAATGGCGAGAAAAATGTTGATATTGGTTGGTGATCCACTACTCATAAGTAGTGGTACACATCAACCACGATGACACCGATGAGACAAACAAGAATTTTAAGCCGCAAGCCCAGTAATCTGGTTACTTGATGTGACCATATCCCAACCAACCCCAAAGTTACCCAAGGGGTCTAGACTTCATACCTCCGACATTTGCGCATCCTTGGGCGCCTCCGGTAAATCAATCTCGAGATACCATGGGTCATTCATTGGTTGGTTACCCCAGTTCATGATACTCGCATTAACCATCAGTGTTTCCTTCCCATGTTCCAACTCCGGTTTATTCAACGCCGGCCACGTCGATGCGACTTTTCTCAATCCCTTCCCACTACCTTCTTCCTTGTCCCACCGAACCACCCTAGCTCCATGCGCCTCATGAATATGGCCAAAGCAAGAGACTCTCGGTTTCGCCCTCTCTAGCGCTCTATACAAATTCTTACAACCCACATGTCCCGCGGGCCCTGCCCGATCCAGTACACCCATCGCAGGCCCATGCGTCATCACAATATCGACGCCATCCACCCCAAAACTGGGGATCGGCACCGCCCCACTCACACCCTTCGTACGCTGGGCCCTTTCTCCCTCCCCATTAAACCTATCCTCATTCCTATTATACGCCCATCCAAAAGCACAAAACTCCGGCGTGTACGGACTAACATAAATCTTCAACCTCGCGCCATTCCCCAAATCCCACTGTGTAACCCCCTCTTCCAGATAATTAACTCCTGCTTCTGTCGCCAATGGCCCCCTCATTATCGCATTTCCTTCTCGACATTCTGCCAAATCCTCATCCATTTTCTCGTCCGTGAATTTCTTGCCGAGGCTCCTCAGCACCCACGCTGTATCAAGTGTGCGATCGTGGTTCCCTGCAATTACCAGTTTTAGCTTCGCCGGTATCTGCTTCAGCATTTTTAACGCATTTCGATATTCTGCCAATCCGCCATCGTTCGTAAGATCCCCGCAGTGGAGAAGAACGTCGATATCTTGGGGGAGTTTGTGGAGGGAAAGAGGAATGTGCGGGTTGCCGAATAGGAAATTGTGTGTATCGGAGATGATTAAAATGCGAGTTGGGATAGTTTTGATCATTGAGTTCAACGTCGCCATTATTGCAGTTGTATATGAGGATGTGCAATGTGCAAATCATGAAAGGCGGAGGGCGTTGGCTGCTTATTTATTGATCGATTGCTGGAGGCTGTGCCCGAGTCCGCATTTCTCAAGGTACAAGCCCATGAGATGCTCGTTTATGACTCATCATAAATTTTCGTACCCGGTGTAGTGGAAGATATTATGCGCATGAATTGTGGGATGAATTCCTTCCTGTCGAATAATAATGGTGAGCTCGAGTGTAAATAGTTGCCTGCGGTAACATTATGATTATCAGTGGCCAGTGCAAAAGAAGAGAAGAGTGATAACGCTCGGACCAACTGCGCATCCAGGCGTTGAAGCTGCAATCCGACAACCTGACGCTCCCAAAGGTGGCAGTACTAATTAAGCTTACACTTTTCCTTAACTCACCCCAATTATATTTTTTTCTAGTACTTTTTCAATGATCACAATATATTTCTTTTATTAGTATTAAAAGAGGTATTTGCTGCCCTTATGACTCCAGTATTGTGTAAAAGTCATGTTTACTATTGATTAATTAATCTCAACGCAAGCCTGGCCGCTTTGGCCGGCTTGACTGGCCCAAGTAATATACATCCGGCCCCTCTCTACTGAACGAGCGTTAGGTTATAGTGTCGAGGTATTCTTCTGAATATTTCAACGAATTGTTTACATACACATCGGGACTCTTTAACCTTCGATTCTTGAGTATTAAGAAATCGCATTCAAAATAATACAATTTAAGTTAATATTTTTTATCATTTTTATTTTATCCTAACTTATCCTTATCCTAACCTCCCTCAATTTCTATTTAACCCATCCTCTCGCATCCTTCAAATAAAACTTTCAAATCTCATTTTCAGTTTAAGGGTGGAATAGAATCGTATTTCCGGAATGCTGGTTCTAAAAAACATCACCAACACGACCTCAGTTTACTCTGCGAGTGTCGGCAGAGGTACTAGATTACCTATTTCAAGCAAGGTGTGACTCTTAAAAACAAAAGTATAACAACCCTTCGCCAATTCAATCGTAGAGTTTTCCATACTCAATGATTCAGTTCTTTGAAGGCTTCCACTATCCCAGTGAACGGAGACACCCCTCGGCAACTGCATCTGCGTAAGGAGTGCCGGAAATTCCAATATGCGAGGTTGCCTATTATCTTGCTCATGAACAATAACCAAGAAACTCCCTTCAACCAACTGCAACCAAACATCGTATTCCCCTCCAATATTAAACGCCACCGATCCCGGCTGAGCAATCAATCGACGACAAAGATAAAAGTCATAGCCACCCTGAAGGAATTTGTCCAGTTCGTCAGGGCTGGTCCTAGCGAGATTCTTCTCCATCATTTCGGTTAGGTTGCGGCTGCCGGGAACATTTGGGCATACGATTCCAGGTTGGAGGTTGGCCTCAAAGTAGGCCTTGACTTCGCGAAGTGGTAATTGTTTTGCAGTTGGGATCTCGACGTTGCTGACTGCTGGGTCGTGGGTATGTGGTTTTGCCGTGGGGAGATAAAGCACGTCGGTCAGCACTGAGTCGAGATCGGTCCATGATGATAAGCATTGTGTGATGGCTGGGCCGAGAGCGTTTGGATCCGATGCTGTATTTGGCGCGTTATCCTGTGGATTATCCATCGCTATTACAAATCAACGGCTATCGAATTGCAATGTTAGGTTCCCGCGGCAACTATACACTAAAGTTCAATACAGCATGAATGATGAATGAATGTAGAATCTGCGCCATCTTCTCTCCAGCTTTATGTATCTCAAAACTACATTTTCAACTTGTCACCGGGTCGGATTCATCATAAGATGGGAATTCCGATGATTCCCTATGATCATCTCCCAACAAGTTATACTCAGAATTAAAAAAGGGCAAGTTTTTGCTGTTTGAGTATACAAACAATCATCCACATGTTCCACTGAACATAGCTCTTCTGGCGCTTGTGCCCAGATATTAGTCATTGGTTCAGTACTGTGCTCAAATCTTGCGCAAGCAATAGCATAGTCAAACATGATCAAGGACGCGAGCGTATAGGCATGAAACCAAGTATTGTTTCTCTTTCCGTCGTGCAAAAGGCAGATTCTGCAAATTCGACCGTTCAAGTCGGAATTATTAAGATGAATGTATACAAATGATTGAACCAATAAAGAATTCATGGAGTTCTGCGCTGATGTAGTTAGAGAAAACCTGTAAAGATAATGACAAAAGAAAGTCACAGTACAGTTGTGACTTCAAATGCTTGGGATTCAAAAGCCGACATGTCGGCGTGGTGGGCCAATTCAGATTAAGTCTCCAAGTCAGCCCTCACAGGAGAGTTCCTACGCGCTGGTATCTTCATGGTCAATGGAAAGAAGAATTTGTGAGCAAAGACAGCTCTTCCAACTTAGCTAATGTTATTGATATCAGAAGTCATCATCGCAAAATCGTAAAGGTATGATCCACATTGCAGATGTATCACTCGCTCCAACATCAGCGCGCACTCGCCATCAATTCCATAACTGAGAACATAGCGCAAGAAAAAAAACGAGGGAATGTGCAGCGGCCTATCGTGATCGCGATTTGCCTGCTGCTCCACCCGTTGTTGGAACAGGATTGGTTGTGGCAGATGAAACGGCCCATGATGTTGGTGCTGTGTTCTCTTATCCAAATTGGGGAGGATATTGTAAATTCCGATGTTAAGGTAGTACCAGACTCCCAATAACTGAAGCCTTTTGTGGAGCAGGTGAAACTTGCTTTTAACATAGACATTGACTCGTCTCGTGGTCGTATAGAATTTAATTGTAAAATGTAGTTCATACTACGATTCAACACCATCTCTCATGGATTTGATATGCTAGAGGCTCATTGCTCTACATGAGAAAACAACCAGCTGACTCCTGTTGATTGCCAGTAGAACCATCATCTGGCAAAGGATACATATTCCGCATCAATTTCCTATGCCCCTCATCCATTGGATGGTATCTCCCCGCAAACTCAAACAGCTTTCCAGCTACACAAGCATCGTGAAGTTCTAACGGACTTGCCTTTTTCAAAAGTCTCTTATAAATCTCCAACAAAGTACAAGTTTCCTCAAAAGTCTCGCAATTCATGAATCCATAGTCTGCTTGCACAGGTCGAACCGGAGTAAACTTAATCGGATCATCTATCGCTACAAATTGCTTCAGATCCCATACCGAAGGTCGCGGTCCGGAAGGCGGAACTGCTAGAAATTCTTCCAGGAAGGGAAAACCCGAACGCTGTTGCTTCAGCGAGAGGCCTTTGGAATCCATGAGTTGGATTAGCGAACCGGATTCATATGCGTGCCAGAATTCGCTAAAAGTAGCTGTTTGCGTCTTATCCCTCAGAATATTAAAAAGGTAGCTGCCTAGTGTGTCTTCGTAAAGCTTATTCCCGAGAAGTAAATTTGTGTAGAGACCCCCGAGCTGTCCCTCCTGATGTTCATCGTGGCAAGTACAAAAGCCAAAGTCATACCAGAGCGTCTGCGTTGGATGTGGAGACGCCGCATGGAGGGACATTGCCAGCATGTGATAGCAATCTCGCTTGGCATCGGGTTTCAAGTCATTCGGATCTTTATGCTGATCTTCTTTGTCAAGATACAGTCGCGCCTGGTCGAAGAATGTGGCTACAATTGTGGCTTCCGATTCTTTCTTCGTTAGAGGCTTCTCTAGGATATTTGTATGCTTCAAAAACCATGGAAAATACCCTCCTCGGCTCTGCTCCGGAATTTGATAGTAATGTTTCTTGATGTTGGCGATAAGGGAGCCCTCAACTCGCCATTTGTGGATGTCTTCGGCGGAAATGTCATCTGAGTACCATAGACCTTTATAGAGCCCCAAAAGCTTGCTTCGATCTGCAAATGATGTCAGATAATTGAAGCCAAAGTCCTCAAGAACATCCTCTTCTTCAGGCATGGTATCTTTTAAAATATTCCTATAAAGATAATCGGCCGAGGTGATCGGGCGCACGCCGCAGGTGAATATATGAGTGTCTGATCTTTTACTTTCGCATATTTCGCTGCAGTAAAAATCTTTGTTGCAGACACTGCACCGTCTTGATGTCATTTGCTCGCAGATACGACATTCGCCTAGTTGTCCTGGGAGCCGGTCTGATGTTTGAGAAGTAGATGCACCATCCGATGACTCCCCGAAGAGAAGATCTTGGAAAGGAGTAGTACTTCTTTCTACAGATAGCCTGCCCCAGTCTCAGTTCTTGTATAGTAATTTGAAATGGCAGAAAATGATATCTTGCGCGGTGGCTTACCGTTCGAACGATTGAGCAAACGCCTGAGCAACCCTTTCTTGCTCCATCTTCATTTTCCTATGCTCTATATCCAACTGCCGTTGTGTCTTTTTAGCTTTGTGGTCACTAAAGACGCTACTGCCACCAACAACAGATGTTTTCACTGTCGGTATCTCTTTCTTGAAGCCAGACTTCAATTCTTTCTTGATATCTGTTTGTACTTGTATCACGGCTTTAGCTATTTTATCCGCCTGACCAGGAGCCAAATCGCTTGCTTCGGGCACTGTCCAAGGCCTGAATAATCGACCATGACAACCTCTTGTACCAATCCTGCCGTGTGCCTTGAGAAAGTGTGAGCACATGAAACAACTATACTTGCTGCATCCAAAATAGGGGAATATTTGATTGAATGACTGCTGATTCTTAATCAAATAAAGAATCATTTGGACCTCGGCATGTATGTTAAGCTTCTGCTTCTGCATCTTCGCGAATTCTTGTTCGGCCTTGGCAATCGTCCATTTTGGGCCGATGACAGCTTTGACCGTCGAATCATCGGCGAGTAGACCAAGAAGCTTAAAGATCTCTTTTAGATTCAATGCTTCCTTGAGCGCTCCTTGCAATACCACATTTCCCGGCACGGGGATGATGGTGACGTTCTTGAAGCTTGGGAGCTCGAGGCAAGTTTTCTTGAACTTCTGAAATGCGACTCGAAGCCTGGCGAGGAAACAGATATCGACCCATAATTTCCTAGTTTGCCTGGTAGCTGTTGGTGAGGTTTGGAGCATCTCCTCAACAACTTCCATCATTCGTATTTCATATGCTTTAGTGACGAGCGTGCTGTGTCTATCAATCAACCTCTGCCCAGACCTAGCGACATCAAAGGTCAGTTCACGAAGCACTAAGAGCTCGTGACGTGCTGTGGTAAAATTATCATCATTGTCGTCCTCCAAGACGGAATTGCAGCCTTTGAAGCTGGATCTCAGGTCCGGAATGAAATCGCTCTCAAGACGAGGTTTATAATATGCCAACATTTCATTCCAAAGCGCCTCCTCAGCCGCTTGATCCGATGTGTCTATAGAAAATATTAGATGCTGCCGAATTTCCATCAGTGAACCAATCAATACCTTTTCTGTAAAGTAAACCACTTAATCGCTCACTTAATTTTTGAAAGAAAATATCGTCAGCAGTTTGGAAGCCTCCATTCCGGGTAACCCAAAGCGTCACAGTTTCCTCGTCTTCCATCATGCTGGAACACGCAACAGACTTGCCGCCTTTTTTATTGGCAGTCAATTCCGCTAGGCAATCAAGAAACTTCTTCTTCAACTGATAATGGCCCGAATTTGAGATCTGATGAGGACGGCTTGTGTCGATACTAGCTGCATCGTTTTCATCGTCAGGTTCGTCTTCATCAAGGATTTTATTTCCCGACGAGATTTCTTCGACTTGTCCACCATTTCGAAGTGCAAGGAGATTAGCATATGCAGTGAATTGATGTCTATTGAGTCCGGGAAGATTCCAGTTAAAGTCCTCAGCCATGATGCTGTTGATTTCGATGATTTTCGGGAATATTTTGATGAAGAGATGAAACAAATCTCCACGAGATGAAGCCGGAAGACGGTAGGTAATTACACCATCATGTGGGGTTGCCAGCGCTTTCAGCCACAGTAGAGATGTATTGGCGGCGATGGTTACAAACTAAAAGCAGCGGGTTACATAAATGAATGTGTGTAACTTCAATGATTGTCCGTTTACCGGCCGGACATAAAATATAGTGTGTTAGACGCTTGCAACCAACATTTACCGAAAACCTACCAGTAATTTGACCGGCTCAACATAAAACCAGCAAAGGCAGACACGGCATACCAGGTACAGAGAAGCCCGACTGTGAGCGAGATTACACTGCCGAGTCAGGAAAGAAACACCTCGGGTCGCCTCGGATAGACGGAATGAATGTAGCCATTGCTGTTTTTGGGATTTCTACAAATTAACATGCGGAATGGGTGATATCTGCGGGCAAATGGCACGCCGCCGACATCTCTGGAAACTGGACACGTTATCGAACCTTTTGGGACTTTTGTGCTCACGAAACGTGCCTAGGAACTGCATTTTTATCCCCGAAGTCTCGCTGAGCTCATGATAGAGAATGGGAAATACCCAATTCCAAATTCAATGCAATCCAGTCTATTGTAAGTCTCCCAAACATTGATAGAATATTCTCTCAAGTTTCGGGATACAAATAACACCCTACTTGAGCCAGTTGGATTTATTTGAAGACTATCGCCCTAAGAGGAGATCAAAGTGCTTCGATGTTCGACAATATGTTAAAGTTTAATGTGTATGTGCAGATGGTGTATTTTGTAAGAATATAGTAACTCTAGCACCTTCCAAATAACAACATGCAAATATTTAACTGTATGGTACACAGCCAATGATGTGTCGAAGCCCAAACCTTACTATTCAAGTGGCCACACATGAAAGATAGTTTTACCTTCCACTATCAATCATATGAATGGAGGCGTTCTCAGTAAGTGATGGAAGATAACGATCGCAAATTCGAAGAACCTTTTACACGAAATTGATTTAAAGACATTGGGAAAACTCCGTATTCATGGTGGAAAGCGGTGTTGAGCGGCAGAGAAATGACCTTCGAAAATCCAAGGACTAGTCGTTTCCCCGCGACGAGTAGAGCAGCTGGCTGGTTGAAAACTTTATGTCATATCTGCGCCTTAAATCTCATCTCAGTAATCGGATGATTGCTAGTATGGTCACTGGAGCTGGTTCTTTGTGCTTCAGTATCGCCTCTGCATTGGAACCCCTCCTCGCACGCACCCACGCACATCTTCTTTATCACCCGTAAAGAGTATTTCTGATCCATATCTAGAGAGCATAGAACCTCGGACATAGAATGTACTTGCACCTTTTTTATGGTAGCATTGGTCTCTCCAATTTTCGGGACATCGCAGTAAAATTATATGCGGGACTGTACACTAGCGCCGTACTAGCGCCATCACAGGGCATATTCTATTCGGTACTAATTTTGTCAATGAATACCTAGGTACCTACTGTGTACTAGTAAATAATGATTCACTCTTAGTCTGAACTCTATGGAGGGGTAAACTCTAATTAGGGGGGTATATATACCCTCTATCCGTACAACTTCCATAGCTTTAGATTAGATATAATACAATACTTTTTATACTATTTTTGGGATCCCATTTTGAGCGAAACCAACACCTACCTACGTATCCTTCCTTTCTCCACACAGTATCACACCTTCAACTTCAACTTCGACTTGAATTTGCAAACGAATATCACCTCGGAAGGGATACGACAGCTACTATCTCGTCGCGTGCTTTCAGTGCCCAGAATCGAGATACTTGTGTCCTTTGTTACTTTATTGCATATTTGGGCAAACAATAATTTACTCAATTCTCCAAAAAATTACTTCAATTTAAGATTAGTAAACAGGCTCTACATCATTTCACCTTCCAGCCAGCCCGCGAACATTCTAGATACTACAATCTCACGATCAACGCCCACTTTTATCAATTCGAATCAAATTCTTCCAACCTGGGTTGTTGGATGCGAAGAATAATACTACTATCCCCAGGAGAAATTCATAAAAATTACAATAGAATCAGATTCAGATATCATGGCTTCTGGCAAGATAGTAACAGTTGATCCTGATGGGGATTTGGTTCTGCTGCTCGGATCTGCAGAGACGCGAGACACAACACGGGTTTTGGCTTCTTCAAAGCACATGGCACTTGCGTCGCAGACTTTCAAGGCTATGTTGCATGGCGGATTTCAGGAAGGCACTGAACTAAGAAAGATGGGAAAGTTAGAATTGCCACTTCCAGATGATGATCCTGATGCCATGTTGATTTTGATGAATATCGTCCATAATCGAAAGTCAATTCCACTGAAAGTTTCCCTGGCGTTACTCACCAAAATTGCAGTTCTCGTTGACAAATATGAGATGCATGAGTCATTACACATTCTCCTGCCCATTTGGAGAAAAGAGCTTTCAGGGCCGATGACTTGGGAACCAAGGCCAAGCTGGGATACTGTTATGCAATGGCTGTGTGTATCTTGGGTATTCAGCCTTGAAGAGGACTTCGCCGGGACTACAGAATACGTACAGTTACACGCTTGTGAGCCCCTAGGTCAACTACTGCAGGGGTTGGAACTCGATCAATTTCCTATTCCTCAAATTGTCATAGGTTCGTACCCTACTTTTGAGCAATCATTCAAAGCTCTTGATGCTAAGTATTTAATCTAGATTGCGTTGATAAGAACCGCCGATCTCTAATCCAACACGCTGTATCAGCTCTCGAATGTGAAATACTGCGTTATCAAAGATCTGCTTCCAGCCCAATATGCACAACCTGTATCGGCGATGCCGCATATGAAATCGATTATGACTCACAAACTAAAAAGATCGTGCAGAAAAGAGAACTCCATTTTTCTGATGTAATTTCCAATTATAAGGAGGCAATGGCCAAGGCAAGCCAGAATATTGCGGGCGGCAGATCCATAACCGAAGCTCAGGACAAGGAATATGTCAGACAAACGTTCTCTGAACGAGCCCGTTGCGACGCAATGGTTCTCGGCTCTCTTATCAGAAATGCCTGCAACTTTGACCTTTACCCATTGCCGACTGCTCCATATGCTGGCTGGTCGTTTGCCAGATTCAAATCACGCATACATCTCTTCGAAATAACTTCGCTATGTTCGCGCCTGTCGGATTCAGACGAGAACATCGAGGGGTACTTGGTGATTGACCGTTTGGAGGAAAAGCTGGATGACATTGAGATTGCTCACCGCGGATTGGAATTGAAAGATTTGAAGGCTAAAACACGGAAATGATTTTCTGGTAAGGGTACATTGGAATCGTGTGTCAGTTACACACCATGTGTGGCACAGAGAATGATTCTACTGCTTATGGAAACTGCCTTTCCGACACTGGAGAGTCTGCCGAAGTACTACAAGGACAAAGAATGTTCAATATCTCATCTTCTATGATAGGTACCAATAGTTCTCCAATATGTGCGGTTGCAATATATCCAGCCAGCCGGGGAAGTTTTCAACAAGAATAACTGTGCATAACTAGATGCCTCGGAGGGTGGACTTTTAGAACTATAGGAATTTTCACTAGCATACCATGGTGAACAGAAAAACAAATACCAGATTTGCAATTACTGTTAACTTTTAGATACCGTGCAAATACTGCAAGGGCTAAAAGAAACCAGATCCCGCCACCTATGAGCTTCAAAGGAGTATTATTAACACTCATCAGATAACTCATAGATATTTCGGTGTGATAGAAACTCAATGATCCGCTCGGGTCTTCAATGATAGTTTGTGAACTCCTGAAAGTGAGTAGGAGCTTACTACTGGAAGAGTGAAACCCCCCCCCCCTGTCGACCACAAATCTCAAGCTCGCCAGAAGTGCAATTGCCCACTTCATATCTCAATACCGTGCAATAGGGGTTCCAACGTTGAGTCTACCAGTGTAGCATTGATCTGGCCATCTATTCCATCTACCGAATCGGAAGTAAAACAACCCAAACTCAACATAGCAGAGGTTACCCTGAGCATCACCGGCAATGTATCTAGCACCGTAGCATTCACGACACCAATCTAGGGCTTTCATGTGGCATATATCTTGTCCGAACTCCGGCATTCCTCACGCCGCAGTCACGAGCTCGACTATTGATCTGTTTCAGTAATACAATAAGACAGTGAAATGTTCATCATTCATGCTATTCATATCTCAATCATTTCATAAGCAAAACCATGTGTCCAGACACGTTTCATACCAGTACAAAATCCCTTTTAGCAAACGATTCATCCTCGAGCGCTTGGCCGTCCATCATGCCATGAACATAGCACTCGCCAATAAACTTATGCTCAGTAGGGCTATGTTCCCGCAACGCGTAGAGAACTTGTCCACCGAATATAACACAAACATCATCGCCAGGACGACATGCTGCTGGTCCAAGTCCAATAAACCCGCGGCTTGTTTTGAATAGTCTTCTCTGGAAAGTCATATTATCCATATCTGTAACCATGCCAATTGGCCTTTGGCGCTCGAAAGCAGTCATGTGGGTCGGATCCCTCGCAAGAAGTTGCCGGTCAACAGCACAGCCACGTGCTAACGGCTCACCATAAAGATAGTCGCTTTTCCCGACGTCTGCAACCAACGCGTGGTTGAATGCTTCCATAAGGGTTCCTCCGGTAGCATACTTCGAATTTGGTGAGCTTGGCACCCACGATCGTTCGCAGTATAAACCCCCTTCTCTCAAATTCGATACGAGGATCGGCCATACCTTTGTAATCCGGTCAAATACCGAGCCTTGCAAGAAAAGTTGATTACTTTCCATGCGCTGTTCGCCAATGATGGACCCGCTCGCGTTATAGACTCGTTCGCTTGCGAAAGCGCTCGCATGTAAATACTTCTCAAAAGGGTAAGAAGGGACTTTAAGCCGCCAGTCTGGAACCCACGATGGCAAGCCGTTATTGACTACATCACCATCATCGTCTTTTAAGTGGAATACATAGCCAAGGAAGTCCAAAGAATGGGGGCCTGCTGAGGCCAAAGCAAAACGTACAAGATCGCCATAAACATGCGAGAATGGTTTGGTATAGTCTGGGATGATATCATCTTCTTTAATGTCCATAGCCATTCCAATTGCTGCGTATATCTTGTCTCGAGGGTCCTCGCAGTCAGAAAGTCGCAAAATCCCAAGAACTTTCAGGAGGCGGATCATTGCACCGTTTTCTCTGTCCATACGGAACTGATCTAACCGAATTGGTATAGTATCCTCTTCGTTAAAGACCAGATTCATCGTTTCTTGTCTCTGTCGAATCACATGATCAGTAATCCAAAGTGCGGTTCTCCAACAATCCCAGGTTATCATGCGAGTTCCACAGCACAATAAAGTTCTTGAAGCACCCGTCACAGTTCCTTCCTGAACTACCCAAGTTCTTTTCCACCAATCTCGGCGACATATCATTCGTGCTGCCCATAGCACACGACGGGCTCGTATACTGGAGAAAATTGGATCGTCAGAAGCGACGATTGTAGCGGCTAATGCGTATGAACTATGGGCATGGAGTTTGAGCTTATCATACCCTGATTTCAATTTCACCATGTCACCGAAGGCGAGGTCGCTACCATCTCCAGCTAACCCAAGCCAAACTAGGACCAACTCTGCTGAGCGATATATTGTGCCCATAAGTTGCACCTGTCTGGATCTTTCATTAAGATCTGCCTGATTGATGCAGATAGAATCGGCCCAGAACATGAAAAATTTCCCCTTCACAAAGGCGAAAGTGGCATCGATTGCCTCAGCTAAGTTCTTCGTGATCCCGATTTCATATCCGTTGACGACAAGCATTTTTTCAACATGTCGAGATCCCCACGTATATGAAAGAGCGACGTATGGAGGAGCTTTCTCGACTTCAACAATAATCATCTGAAATGTTGGACTTGTCCCAGGCAGAAATTTGATCAGCCTGATACTGCGTCTGCTACCTAGAGGCTGGTAGGGGAAAGGTGTACAAGTTGACCTTGGGCTTGATATGCTCATTTTGGATCTTGCATGCGGAGGATATCAAAAGAACCTACTAGTGAATGAATATCATTTGGAGGTTGGATTACTAGATAAGCTACCGCTAACCTTTCCATCTCGTTCAACCAGAAGTGTGGCTCAGTTCAAATTCCATGCATCTAGAACCTCTGGGTGTAACCTTACACCGAAACATCGGAGAATTACAGGGTCCATGTGGCTGTGACCCCAAAATCCGAGTGGTAAGCATTTTTCCAAATTCACACAAGATCTGGAGCTAGAACCCATTGATGAGTTTATAGCAATGTTTTGAAGTTCAAAGTCAGCATAGCAACATAAGAATCTTCGATTTATATTCCCGAGGAAATAACCGAAAAGTGGAGTGAAGTTTGACGATGGCAGTTTCCCCATCAACCCCTGCCCCACCCATTGCTGCAAGGCTCTCGCATCCCAACTTTCCAGCCTTGTAAACTTTTGTTTTCCTTCACTCATCGCATTCATCACTTCATTGTAATTGAAAATTTCCAAATACTCGTAAATCACACATACAAATGCAGAGCGAACGGTACGCTATCGTCTCTATTACATTCCCTGAACAAAAAGTCCAAATGTAGTGAGAACCCGAAACAGCTAACATGTTCCGCGCAAAGTAGTTTTTTCCGCGCACTTTTCCCGCAACATTTTGCTGGGCAGCAAGGACAACCACATCAACATCAAAGCAAACGGCGCAAATATTGCCACGATCCAGATGACGATGATCTAGAAGCAGAGTCAGGTGTAGAAGTGGATGAATACGGAGAAGCAGAGAACAATCAATTGCGGTTACAATTGCGACATTCAAAGTCATCGATCGAGTTAAGGACGGAATTATCGACAAGAGCATTGGCGAGGAGAATGATGGCAGAGAAAATCACAATTGACCCGGATGGAGATTTGCTGCTGATTGTTCAGGAGAGGGAGAGGAATGTGGGTGATGATGGAGCGGATTGCAGTGGGGCTGTGGGCGACCGGGCTTTGGTCACGGTGGATGACTCGGCGATTAGTGTTACGGGTGTGGCGGAACAGAATCGATTCGAGAACGGAGATGAGATTCAAGATGAAGACGAAGAGGAAGAATCGTCAGATGATGGAGATGCTGGGAAACGTAAGGAACCAAAGGAGATACATATGCTGGTATCTTCAAAACATATGGCTCTCGTATCGCCGGTCTTCAAATCGATGCTTCACCGACGCAGTTTCCGCGACAGGGTGTCACTCAAAACACCAATTAAAAGCGAACTCCCTCTCCCAGATGATGATCCCGCCGCTCTTCGCATCCTAGTTGACATCATCCATTCACGCCATAAACACGTCCCGAAACGCGTTTCCCTTGACCTCATGACCCACATCTCCATTCTTGTGGATAAATACCGCGTGCACGACGCAGTCCAAGTCTATTCCGAGATGTGGATCTCCGAACTGCAAGACGAATTGCCGGATACAGAATTCGATCGTATCACTGATGTGGTATTGCAGTGGCTGTGCATAGCATGGGTTTTCAATGTGGAGAGACCGTTTGAGGCAATGACATTACTGCTTGCAGCGAGTGGGGAAGATAGCGCGGAAAATATACTGCGAGATTCGGAATGGGGGAATTTACCAATTCCAAAAAGTGTTTTATGCGCGGTTGAGAAGTCTAGACAGGATGCATTAGGATATGCGATGCAAGTGTTGGAGATGCAAATCGATAGGTATAAATCTCCCAAGACCGAAGAAGGCACAGTATGTATAGGATGCCCGAGAAAAACGCAGCATTCGGATGTTCTGGTCCATGTGCATAGGAGGAGATGTGATGCGATGGTGCTGGGGTGCCTAATTAAAGAGGCATTGGTGGCGGAATTGTTTCCGTTGCCGAGGGAGCCGTATGAGGGCTGGTCGTTGGATAAGGTAAGGGATAGGTTTGAGGGGTTGGAGATTAGTAATCTTTGTGAGACGCTGGAAGAGTCTGGGAAGGGGAAGAGTAAGCGGGCGGAGAGGGAAAGGGATACGGAGAGGGAGAGAAGTGGGGATGGGAATGCTGGTGTGGGGGTAGAAGGGGATGGAAGTCATGTTTCCGGGTTGGAATTGCTCAGTTTGTTGAATGAGTGCTGTAGGACGGGGTTAGAGTTGAAGGACTTTAAGTAGTGATGTAAATGTATTTATTATAGATTGTATAGTTAGCTGTAATTGGATATGTAGTAATGGATACTGTGCTTCTGACACTGGGAAGATGGGGTGACATAACCTTTTGCCTCCTCGGCTTTTTTATTTTCTCATTTCCCGCATTGTCATTGCTGATCTGATATAATCAAATTAGATTTAATCTTAAGCAACCCTCTTCACTTTCAATGCATTGGGAAAAATGTAACTGTATGAACTCCCTCTTTCTTTTTCGATGTGCACAGAGGCAGGTAACAATAAAGTAACAAACTAACACTCTCCGTCATTCGTAGCGCATGCTTAACTCCTAGTTTTGTGGAATGATTTCTTCAACGGGCGCTACAGTGCCTAATAGTTTATTAGTATCAGCTATTAACACTGACTCGAGCTGTACATACGGTAGTCCAAAAATTGACTTCACACAGTTAGTCAGTTAAATTCACTCGACTTCATTCAAAAACCGCAAGCAAGTACTAGGTACGTACCATGTAGTATCCTTTGGTGATAATTTAATCTTCTAGGCCAATAATAGCTAGTAATATTGCTATGATAATAAGATGCGCAACAAAAAACGGGACTAGGATAGGAAAGGTTATTGCTTTTGATGATGAGGTTGTGATATCTGGAGAGGGAGGGGGAGAGGGAGATTGTAATTGTTGTTATGGCTGCGATACTATAGTAAGAGGAACCCATTTCCGGATGTTTGATGTGTGCCAATTCGCAGTTTGAATTAATTGCTTTAGTAATCTGGATGTTGAAGTAAGGGAAATTCGCGGGGTCATGATACCAAAGTATGAGGTGGAGATGGAGATGAAAGTTAAGTTGAGGAGGAAAATACGCGGTGACATGATAGGATTGATGTGCTGAAAGAAAGAAGTAAGGTAATAGTAGTAAGTGAAAGTGCTTTTGTTGCATCTCTTGTTAAAGCTGTATGTACCAGTGTGGGAAAACAATATCAAGAAATGTAGGCTGCGCATTCACTTGCAAACGTCATACCTACATGTAATTGCCCAAAACGGCCATTTCAAAAATATGATTTTATACGTAGAAATGCTCAGATATGCAACAAAACAAGAGGCGTTGGTATTCACTTTCGAGTTTATTGGGTGTTGTGACAAAATCCTCGAACTGCTCATTTGCAAGATAGATATATTTACCTGGGATAAATACTAACGCGCAACATCATAGAAAGCTTCCCATTATTTTCAACGGCTGTCTTTCCTCCTCGCCATTGCCCTCGTATTCTTATGAAGTCAGAAAAGACGCTAAACTTGATCAGTCAATCAAACCTCCTCCTCATCTCTTTTTAGCGAAAAGCCCCACAAAAACCCTCAACGTCGCTCAAAAATGTGTAAAAATCAAATATCCAGATTCCAAACAACCCATCGAGGGTTTCCTAAAAGCAAAAGAAAATCTAAATTCCACGCAGTAGACTTACCAACCGCCATGAATAACAACCTCCAAAAAAAACCCAAAAAATAACAAAAGCTTCACCCATACCAGCGTTTTTTCTAGTATGGTTGCGTCCCCGCGAAGCCCTAATAAACTTCCACTTTAAACAGCTCCAACTTAACTTAAACCATATTGAAATGGCTTGGATACTGGTGAAATCACTGTCCGAGCAAGCCACCCAACCGTGATACCACGAATGGTACCACTGCGCCATGGTTGCCGAACGGGCGGCTTGGTTGATGTTTGAGAGATTTATTTCGGTTTATATATGCGGGTTGGGTGAATGTTTTTGGGTCGGGGTTGGGGTTTTTCCCCTTCCGGTTATGGAGATAGTACGGCGATAAGGTAATGGACTTGCTTGGATGTGCGACGAAATTGGTAGGTGAGGAATTGTGACGTACCTAGGTAGGCGGTTTCTAAATATTTTAGTTTTGGTATGTCTTAACGCCATTTGGGTTCATTTTGGAGAGGATGTCTTTCGAAATGGGTACACAATGAGGTTTAAGGATACCACCCAGAATGACTTTATGCGATTGTGATGCAGAATCAAGGATTGTGTAAGTATTTCAATTTACTTTTGCAGCTGGAAGGCGGTTTTTGAGGTTCTTAATTGATTTAGTTATAGGTTTCTGTAAGCACGAGGGTTCTATGGCAAGTGCGATGAGTGAAATGGGGTGCGACTTCAATATTTTGGGTCATCAATGTCGATATGATAAGGAAGGAGCACTTGAAATTTTCATCGTTTCCGCCATCCATAATACCTATTGTGTACTATCTTCGACACATCACTCAAACCCCCAAATTAATCCATACCATCTTTTGATCTATATACTTTGCAATATAATCACAAAACTGCAAAATATCGTTTAAGGTTCCTTCAATTATCCTAGAGCTAGGTAATTAAACTCTATCAACACTAGAGCGAGTACTCGATATATTGAAATTAGGGCTTTTTAATTCCATCACAGAATGGGTGGGACAAGGAAGAAAACCCCCCTTTATGCGTAAGAAAGGAAACCTCCGAATTGCTTTCCCTCTCAAGTATTAATTCAAGTGATCTGCGATTTCATTTTTGAAACCCAATTTGAGGTTTTGTTGCATCGAAAAAGAATGGGTTCATTAGTAGTTCTAGAAATCTGGACCAACCCAGAAACTTGATCATTGAATTCCAAACCGTTGAAGCAAGCGTGTTCAAAATTATATAGTCCCGCTCTGAGAGAGGAACTTAAGCCCTACCTAGGTAATAACCCTTATGTCTAGTATCTTTTATCATTCGTATTAGGGCTGTTGTGGGCCTTGCAATGTGATACTTTTTATTGCTAGAAAGTTAGTAGCCATACTTATGGAAAGACTAGAAGTTTAGGATGAATTTAGGCACTGTTTTAGCATGCAACAATATTTTATAACCACTTAAGGGAGAAGTTAATCGTTAGTTAGGGCAATACTAGCACCATTGGGAGCTATTAGAGTTTGGACTGAAGACACTTGATATATATCCAAGGGCCCTTTCACCATTGTGAGATTTCAAAAGAAAATCAAAAAAATATCTTCCAGTCATCGTTTAAACAAGATTTCTTCCAGAAAAAGCAATAGAAGCAATAAGTGAAAATGAATTCGAAAACCCAATCACCATCAGCAAACATGATTTCTAATAAGAGAAAGAGATCTGCCTCTGCCGTCTCGGCGTCATCCTCGGCGACAATGGAATCTGAGGATCGTCCCATTACAGTCTTGAAATGGGTTGAATTCGATCCAAAAGGGGATTTGATTCTCAACCTTACAGAGCGAGGAACTCGCGAGAATAACATAACTACCCCTGCTCCAAAGGGTGGTCCCCTATATGATGTTCAACACACTGTTGTTCAACACACCCAAAAGGACAATA
>JWJA01004749.1:0-13147 GCA_000812885.1 Lanzia echinophila
TCGAGTTTATAGCGTTCACTTGCCGTCATTTTCTTTGGCAATTGAAGGCCGCATGGTCTTGATTGGAAGCAAGGATTCTGGCAGACGCACGGCTGCGGCGTTTCGTATTACTGATGGCACCTTGCTTGGTGGTGTTGCAGTCGTACGCCCGAAGGCCTTAACGCCACCGAATTATGCAACATCGTTATCAATACTACCCAACAACTGAACAAACAATACGGTGAGACCGTAGAGCCCTGACGTCTCGATCTATTATTGTCTCCATGACCTCAAGGTTAGACTAAACCGGGATTTTGACATACACGTGGGGTAAGATCTTGCATTTTATCAATCGCTGTTAGTAAGGGTATACCTGTAACTCTTTTGGGTTAGAGTTCTGCAGTACATAAGAATGTGCGAGCAGAGAGATGCTAGGGCTGATTTCCTTACATGCATCTTATGCAAAGCTCATGTTGGCATCAATCAGCATGATTAGGACATGTATCGAGCGCTTCGAAAGAATGTCAGAGATACCGGGGTAACCGTTATCGTGTAAGAATGGAACCTAGAGGCAATGTAGTTGACCCGAAAGGCATCCATAGATTGTATTAAATCATGAAGCATGTTCACTCAGCGATTTGCACAAAGTAATGAGAGAGTAACGAATGATCTCTCGCTATAACCGTTACAGTGCCTTGGAAGTAACAATCGCCGATAATTCAGTATCAACCAAACATCATCACTGTCTGTCAGGAGTCAAAACCATGTTACAGCCTTTGAGAAAAGTGCTCTTCTTCATGCGCTTGAATTGGGATTTCATCGAGAGTGACTTCGTCACTTTCGCAGTTCCTAATACCGCGTTCGGCATATTTGGCGCTTTTGCCTCGTCGATGTTGGTCAAAGATACATCTTCAATCCACCTCTCCGCGATACAGATCCTACAACGGTTACCATGGATTCTCGCGTTCAACGTTGGAAACCTCCTGGTTTTTGACCTTGCCAATCAGCGTGCGCCACACTCTGTAGTCGAAGACCGCATCAACAAGCCTTGGCGACCGATTCCGCAGGGCAAGATTACCTCGCTCCAGACACAGCGCCTTATGCTGGTCATCGTTCCAGCCGTTCTGGCACTCAACTACGTTCTCGGTGCGTGGCAGCAGGGTGTAATGATCCACATCCTGACGTGGCTCTACAATGATCTCGGTGGCAGTGATGAGGCGTTCGTACGAGAACTGATAATTGCTGTCGCGTACGGCTTCTTCAACAGTGGCTCGCTGACGGTCGCGGTTGGTTCTGAGTATTCTATGAGCGCGCTCGGGCTTCTCTGGACAGCTATCGTCAGTGGTGTCATCCTGACGACGATGCAAGTGCAAGATCTTAAAGATCAGGAGGGTGACCGAACCCGCGGTCGCAAAACTATTGCCCTATTACTTGGAGATGGGGTTTCTCGCGCATCCATAGCCTTCTTTGTATGCTTCTGGTCGTGCGTGTGCGAGTACTTCTGGGGCCTGGGCCCTATTCCATTTTCCGTTACTGCAATAGCAGCTACCATCGTTGCGATGCGTGTGCTATTTATCCGCTCGCCAAAAGGAGACGCCCGAACATGGAGGTTATGGTGTTTCTGGCACGCTTCCCTTTATGCACTGCCGGTCTTAAGAATATGGGTTTGATTTATGGGAGGAAATGCAGATGGAAAGGAATACTGTTAGATTCGTAACTTATGCAGTCAACGTTTTAGAGGGGGCTTCAAGAAGAAGGATTGGAATATCGCCAATGCAACACTGAAACCCATCATGAATGTAAGGATGATATTGTTTCAAGCCATCTACATTTCATCGCCTTATTTTCAGTTAGCTGATAATGGCATGAGGTAGCCTAACAAATATTAGCTCTTAGAAAGAATGAAGTTGCAAAACTTGATGCGTAAGCAAATACATAGGTTTTTTTTTTATCTTTGCTGACTTGAAAAAAAATCATCCAAATCACATTCTGTTTCCAGTATGGTTGTGGGTGGTATCGAGGGCTTTATTGTACTATACCTTATCCGTCCTTTTATTTAACGGCACATTATAAGACTGATGAGTAATTGCCGGACTGGCATATCTACTCTAACCACATGCGGCTAGAAGTTGGAAACTGTGCGGGACACCAACTTTATAATGCAAAAATTAATACTTTGTAAAAAATCAAAATTAAGCTTTAAAAATGTAAAAAAAGAATTTCAAATATAAAATCTTCATCCCGAAAAGCACCCAGTCTAGATGAGCTTTTCAAAACCCATATTCTGAGCAAGCTCTAGGATCTATTAGACAGACACACAGTGTCTCGCACACATTCCCTAGCCACACGGTTATACCTACATACCTAGGTAGGTAATATCCCTGTTATCTACTCGCTCATACCTAAACCCAAGTATGCTAAGCGAGAGAAAAAAAGAGTAATACCCCCCTTTTCTTTCTTACGCCCCTCAAATTACTTTGAAGCTTATAAATTTATAATAGACTTGAAAATTGTAACTGGGGGAAGTCTAAAGCTCAACTTAAAGCTTTTACTGTTGCAACAATTAATATAATTGATTTGATTAGTTGCCGTGAATAGTAAGCTCCCAGCCCTGACCAGTCTCATTCAGAAATACCGGAGTTTCTTCACAACTCCTTTAGGATTCGTACCATACATTTGGATACTCCCACTCCCTTGATTATTATTACTTGAGCTATTTTTCGTGGGCTAGCATCTTATTCATCCATTCAAAATCACTGCTGAATCTGCAACGGACTTTATAAGAGTCCGATTCTATTTCTCGGAAGAGCGTGTTCATCCCACCTCCAAACAGATCATGGCCGATTTTGATATTGGTGGTACAAAGTCTACTATCATTTTGAGTAAGAATTACAGGTGTTTACAAGGCCTGAAGTACGAAGTATAGGGTACATACACTATAAAATACTGAACCAAGTCTGGCGCACTATAAAGCTTACAAATCAGCGTTTTGGCTACATAGTAGTACAGTAAATCCAATCTACCTAGGTAATTCAGGTACCTTAACTGCTTCTTTACCCCGTATAGGGAGCTTTTATATCCACACAAATGAGCCTTGCTTGTAGGCTGTAAATGCCTGTAAAAACAAATGTTTCGCACTCAAAATAATGGCAAATCTCGGATACATATGTTCTCTCAACTCGAGCATATATTTGCTCAAAACGTTATGGAAGTATTTGAATTAAGCTTCCAGTTACCCATTGGCACGATTCTAATCACAGAAGGTAATGCGATATTAACACGATTAATTGTATATAGTTCTACCGTATGTTGGTCTGTTTCGAATGTCGTCCGTTTTGCGCCAAAGACTCTCGTTTTCGATTGTATTCTTTCGCAACTTCCATAAACAAAATGCCATAACCTCCAAACTCTTTCCTCACGCACTACTATACTGATTCGGAGAACCGCGTATCGATATCCCGTTGAATGTGTATGGCATTCTTGGCGGGTATCGTCCGAAGTTCCATCCCTTCTTCTGCTTGAAGCTTAGATGTCACTTGTGTTGTAGTGGAAGCACCTCCCGGGAATGTGTCCTCTCCAGATTTGTGGTCTTGAGCTTCGACGTTTTCGTTAACGGCCTCTTGGCTGCCATACGTCATCGTTGTGTAGTTGTTTCGACGTGGCCCACCAAGTCTCCCGAATGTGACGACATTGAGGGGGGTGGAGCGAATGCCAGCCGAGCTTCTAGATCCTGAAAGCTTGGTTATGATAGGGGTGACATATGCCTTCAATACGGGAGCAAGGGTTGGAATACACGCGATAATGATGCAGAGCCACAATTCCAGTGTCGTCGTAAGGGCAAGAGTGGGTATATTGTGGACGAAGTCCTCCTTTTCGGTCGAGACAAGGTCGTAAATTCTCCATATCATAATGCCGATGGTGCTTTTGAAATATTAGTCAATGCTAGCTGGTTGAATACAAGTCCCAAGCCGTTTTACTTACAGGAAGCTAAAACTGAAGACAATGGTGATGACGACTTTGGTACGCAAGCGCATCTGTAGCTTCCACAAGAACGGCATCGGTAGTATGAGGATCAGGCAGTCAAGCCCAAGATTGGTACTGACTGAGCCCAGTTGACCGATATTCAAGTCGCGACAATGGCCATCGGGTCTTGGGTTCCACAACTGTGAGATATCGGGTGTACATGTGGTAAGGAAAACGACTAGGAACGAAATGCAGTAGGACGTGGTTAGACCCATCAAGCAGTACGATAAGTATTTGAAGAGATTGACACTCGTAGCGAAGATGCGAACGTAGAGGAAGAGAACCGAGAGCTTGAAGGCAGCAGTACCCAAAGTCCAGGTAACATATGCCGCCGGTACTAATTTGAGGCAATCTTGAAGCTGTATCGGGTCCAACTCAGTTGAATAATGGCCCATACCGCTGGCGAAGACTGCCCATATCACGACGCCCCCGAGCGCGAACGAGTTCATCTACATGATGTCAGATAATTTCAAGAACCCATCGGACTCATAAGGAATCATAAAGCACTGACTAGAGAAAATAGAATTAAGTAGTCATCTGCATAAAGCGGGCGATGAATCAGGCGCGCGGCCAAGAAACGAAGAGCCACGAACACAACATCGAGAACGGTGAAGACAATAGTCCAAATGAAGAGGTTGATAGCTGCTTGCGTAGGTGGAGCCGCCATGAAAGAATAGGTGCGTGCAGCGCTTTTCTCAAAGTTGTCAACTTTTTCTGGAATTCCCGTCTTAGAGGTCAAGACTTTACATGATCTTACAAAATAACGAACGAGCGTCTTTCTCTTCAACGGAAGGGGGGTTTTGGAATAACTGAGAGCATGTAGCATGGGATTGTTAGCGATCACACATGAGATTACTCCATACAGCTTTCAAGCCGCCCGTCATGTCATCCAATAATCCGCTAATGTGATAATGTTACCTAACAAGCATTGCAAGGTACTCCGTACACGTTATCATATTATGTCATGAATGGTATTGGAGACTCTGGGTGCCATTCGGGGATGGTTGTTGCCCGAGAGCAACTTTAGGATTCTCCAAATCTGTGAGATGCACAGGTGTCATCCTGCATACGTTTATAGTTCAGATGAATTCCCGGAAATGGGCCTTTAATATAACAAAGGATTGCCGGATACTGCTATTGACACATACATGAACCCATATCTATATAAGCAATATAGATAACGCATAGAAGTCTTCATTTGACACCATGGCTGCAATTTGGGAGCCACTAGTCCCAGTCTTTAGTTTTCCAGGATTCTGGTCTTTCTTATGCATTGGCCGATTATGGCATTATTGAGACTGGAGAGCCTGGGACTCTGGGTACCATTAGCGTATGGAATGGAAACCCAGTGGTTCGTGGATTATCGTGCAGGAACTCGTAAAAGTACCCCGATAACGATCTAGTTAGATCGTGATTGATAATCTGTGGTACCATCCACAAATGAAACTCTTAGGTGTCCATCAAAAGCTCATCAACGAATATTTTTCTCAAATTAGCCGCCCGGACTCGTCCATTACCTCTTCGAGACTATTGCAAGGCACCCATTCCTCACAACCCTGGCCACCGCAGGCCGGCACTAGGTCTATTTGGAAGTCCCTTCTTCGTATCAACTCCCACAGTCCATATACTAATACAATAAACCCCAAAAACTCAAATCCTCATTAGAACCAAAATAGCTACTTATGGCTTACACTTATAAACAAATTTGATCTATCGTCTTTTCGTGGGCTGATTTCTAACCCATAGATATACCTATTAGGCAAGTATAAACTATCTCATCTAATCTCTAATATCCAATGAACAATTTTCAAACTCTGCTGTATGGAAATCTACGATTCCTACGGTAGCTGAAGAGTATCACAAAAATATGAGGGGTAAAAACTTTGGAAATTTGGATTCTACCTTCCCTTGGGCACGATTGAATAGGTAATAGGCTCGACGCAATTCTCATTTATAATCTGAAAGTTAAATTGGGGAGCCCCTTCCTATCCCCCCCTATGGGCAAACGCACTAGTCTCTTCCCCTGCATCTGCATATACTGATATGCCCAAAGCCACGTGCCTTACCAGCATTCCTATCCCCTCACACGCCCCTTGTGCCTGGCTTATCGCAGACAAATATCAACTAGGTATAAGGGCAATCTACTAATGGATGGATAGCCGCCTTTCGCAACAGAATTACAGTTGGATGATGCATAAGCATATGGAATACGAAGTAGCCTACTGTAAATTAGTAGTTATCGTAGCTTGAGAGTCTTTTTTTTTCAAGTGGTACAAATTTTTGAATTCTGAGATATACAAATAGTTTTTTTATGTACAGTAATCAATATACAGTACCCAGTTTTCCAGTTTTCGTTTTCGGGTTTGTATCGGTTTTTCTGCCCAATTAATTCTAAAGCCGACTCACAATTTTGCCCCTCGGGCTGTAAGAATACAAAAGGTCGAATAGTTTTGTTGCACATCTTATCGAATCTGGATTCTGTTCCCTGTGCCTCGTTGCCCGTCTGTCGTAACGTCGTTGCCCGTCTTTCTTTCCCGTTCCCGACTCGGACCTGAAGTTCGGGTTAAACTACTGCGTATACTTACCTGTTTTTGGTTTGGCATTCAGGGTTTAGTTCCCGTACCGAGGATCTTTGTTGCATGTCCCATAAATATCCAGAGTTCGCTGTGGCTTTCGATTCCCGTTCTCACTTCAAAGTATGTCTCGAAATTTGCTTTTCGGATTGAGATCTTGTATTCCAGAATATGTTTCTCGGATTTTCCATTTCAATTCAGCTTTTGTTGTTCGACTCAAGATAAAATCACATCGAACGTCCAGGTTTCTTGTTGTATATCTCAGGCCACTCGGTTTTTATTTCCCGTTCTCGGGACATTTGCGACTCCAATTTTGGGTTCCAATTGACTGGGATCTGAATCGAATGTTGAACCCAAGTTACATTGCACTTCAAACACCGAAATCCTTATGTAACAAAGAATAATCTATCGCTACTTCAGAATTGGAGCTTTTGATTTTTGCGGTGTTCTGGTGACAAGGGTGAAGCAGCATGCCGCTTCGAGTAAAGAGATATTAACGCGAGATGTTTGACCAGCTCATGTTCAAAGTTTACGGTCTACTGGATTGGCTGATTCCAAGTTACCGTCTTGGATCTCGAGTTTGACGTACGAAGTAATTGAATCTGATCGTATATTAACCCGTTTTCCAATGGGGCTTTCAAGTCAAGTATAGTCCACAGGGTCGTTACTTGTAAGAACCCTCAAAATTTCGTTCTAAATTCGCAGTCAATATCTCTTCCGTAATTGATATAGTTGGTGCCTTGTCGTGCACAATTCCAGAATTTCCGATCAATTCCTAAAAGGTTCCTCTAAGACCGTTTTGTAAATTCTCTTGAAGTTCGAGATTTTTCTCAATGCTCAGACCTGGACAAACTCAATGGTAAAAATCGTAAAATTGACTCGTTGTCGCTATCTTATCATACAGATGGAATACTCGCCTCGAAGTTTTTCACTCAATCTCGTATGTTCTTAGTGGCACCTGACCTTACACCCTTCTCTTCACATAGCTTATAATATCAAATAAAGAATAAACAGCATCAAACACCAGGGCGGCCGTAGGGACGCGGTTCAGGTCAAATGGTGATTTGGTGGAGTGGGTAGGAGTGGTGGATTGAGGAGTCGCCGGATCGATCGAAAAAAATCCCGTCGCGGGGTTTCTGTGTTCCCGTCGCGGGAAATACAGTTTTGCCATTTTCTATCAATTTTTTGGTACTTATTTTACTCTTGTCTCTTTTCTGTTCTGTTTTGGTTTTCAAAAGTTGTTCTTTTTTTGATCGTTCGGGTGGTTGGCGCAAGCGAGGCGGGCGGTATAGTGGATTTGGACGAAGCTATACTTCGGACGAGTGCACTAGCGTGCTGTATGAAGGCGAGAAGCCGATGCGTTGTGCATGTAAATTAGTTGTAAGTGACACAAACACATACTTCTAATCGGTGGATAGGTGAAACCATACAGGTCTATTTGCCACTTAAATTGTCTACTTGGTTTGTTTGCCAAATGCGAGCTTCCATCATAATCGTCCGCAGTTTTAAGATAAGTAGATATATGTCACTCGGTCCAGCTTGTAGTTCATTGCGATCTTGGTATATTTCGGAATCAATATAAGTGTAAATTTACTATTCCTAAATGTGCATTCACTTCCTTTGGATAGCTGTCAAATACAATTTCAAGTATACATTTCTACGGAATCCCTCCCCTCTATGCTCATTGATCCGAGTTTGGGTATGCCAAAGTACAATCTCCTTTGATGCATGTATTTAAACCCAGATTCTAGATACTGTTCCCCAAGGCTGAAACTCACCTTGCTTCAAATATCAGCGTTAAATGACCTGGGTTGGGTGCCAGTTGGTCCTTCATATCTTCTAACACACGGCGCCCCGTTTCGCCAGGGCCAAGACGGAAGCGATATTTCTTGATGAGCTGTGCAGTCGTGATTCGTAGTACGTCAAATGCCATGGCACGCGCGATGCAAGAGTGATGTGCTATGAAGTAGGTAAGCACGCGTTATGATTATAATTAAGAATATTCTCGGAGATGCACTCACCCGTTCCCCAGGGGCTATATGCTGCCATGTTCCGCACCATCTCGCGGCGTGTGGTCCATCGCTCGGGTACAAATTCTCTGGCTTGTTCAAAGCAATCTTCTCCTATTGACATGTCCCAGATTAGTAGAGCAGTGAGATAGCCGAGAACATTACTTACTTCGATGAATGGAATACCGCGGATTGACAATAGTTGTGTTTGGAGGGATGAATACACCGCCAATCGTGACTCCGTTTTTGCCCGTCTTTCTCGACCCAGCCGTGGGCAGCACTGGATAGAGGCGCAGCGCCTCTTGAATCACGGCGTTAAGGTGCGGTAAGGCACTCAATACCTTGGTTTCCGTGATATCTTTGTCAACTAGTTCGGCATACACCATTTCTATGTGATGTGGCTTCTGAGCTAACTCGGCAAATAGTGCCAGGAGGACCACGGGGATTGGTTCACTATTCATGTCGTAAACAGTTAGAAAGGATATCAAGTTTATCAATCGTCATGCAACGAACCTTCCAGCTACAATGGCATTCAAACTATCTCCTCGCATCCTACGCACTCCCTCGACCGTGCGTGGCTCATCACTCTTCTCCAGCAGGTAGTGTACCAAGTCCGGGGCCGGCTGCTTCTCAAATCCGGCATCTAGACGTTCTCCAATCTGCTTATGCGTCCACGCCGTCATTTCGAACCAATCTCCGATTTGATAAATGCGTGGGGCGACGCGGAAGGCAATCTGGATGAGCCAGGGGGCGGGGCTTGCCGGGCCGAGCAGCGACAACGCCTTCTGTAGGCGGATCACCATATAGTGCCACTCTTCGTTCCCGAGCATGTCGAAAGACTTGTTGAAAATGAAATCTCCCATTATATCGAAGCCGAGCCAGTAGAAAAGATCACGCATCTCGCATGGTTTTGCAGTTGCGATGTGTTTATCAATCAGAGTGCTGAGGATTCCAACGTGCCTGGCCGTCTTTGTGAAATGGTTGGCGAGGGCTAAATATTACAGGTAGGTTGAGCATGATTTTATTACAAGGGAAGTGGAGGACTACAAGCTTACCTGGAGGACTGAAACTTTCTTTCCAGTCACGGCGACGCGCATCATGAAGACCGCGCGCGCGTGTCGTGAGGAGAGAACTTTCCGGCCATAGCAAATCGTACCATTCTGATTTAATGCACTCCGTCTTTGGGCCGTCAGTTGCGATAAAGACGTCCGGGTGGAAGACTGTAATTTCCGAAGGTCCTGAAAGTGCGATTAGTTTCTCAGCAAACAATCAGACGCAAAAACAGCATGGGTTACAAACCTGTTCTGATGAAATCACCGTATTGTTTCTGCAAACCATCGAGCAGCAGATGATTCTGGGATTTTCGGCAGTTCCATACATGAAATAGCTTGGATACTCGCATGTAGAACGGCCCATTGAACCCGGCCCGAGTCAATTGGTGGAAGCAGATACGATATATGAATATACTGAAAAGCAGCGTTACGAGGTAGCAGATGCTGGTGATGAGTCCGGCCGTCCACAACCTACCTGCACTAGAATCGTGATATATCACTGTGCCGGCGGATAGAGATGCATAGATAAATGCGTGGAAAAGGAATATAGGCGGCGCATGCACGTGCCACTCTGAATGAACATCAGCGAGTTAGTAATTGCCTATAATGGAACATATTGGGGGGAGTAGGAGATAAAGAAGGCTGATTAAGAAAGTAGGATGATGCATGGGATGAGGAATGAGAGCGGGGAGTGTAAAATGAAAGAACCGATATTTACCTCCGCGGATGAAGAGTCCAAGGTGTGCAAACAGCCCAAGACCGATTCCACTCACACTGGCGAGTGCATTGAGGCCCAATGAGGGATGACCAGCCAAGTTGAAGTTGGTAGCCATGATTCGCAAGTGAGGATAGTGGATGGATTTTGGATGAGCTGGATACAAGCCGCACCAAGTGTCTCTTAACAGAAAGGAAGGTAGACCCCAAATCTCAGTGATCAGGAGAATGAAGGGAAGTTCCTATCGCTGAACGCTAGACCCTATTCATTGGGACGGTTGATAATGGGCTATGTAAAGGCTTTACGAGTATAGCACAGGGTTCAACCCTTCCTTCTTGTGATCTTTGCAGATTCTACGCCGTATTGGCACTCTGATATTCATGCACTACGCTCTCCGACGAAAGTATGCTTGATTTGACGGCATTCAGTGTATGATAAGACGGGTTATTTCTCTCATATTAGCGGAGTAAAGTCTTCCCGCGCAAATATAGTCTTCGGAACTCAAAGTCATGTCCGATGATACATTGCATGCCCAGATAATGCACTGTTACATATATCCATCACAATACGTCCACGCGAGGTTTTGATAAGACAGTCTGTTTCTTCGGCGCTATCCTACCCTCCATATACCATGGTCCTCGGGCCGAGTCCCACTTCAGACTCCAAGGTGCATCCCTTATTTGTGATAATGTACGGTATGCAGTCATATTGTGACCCTTACATCATCGAATACTACCAAAAACAAGCCAAAAGCTTTTTCACAACACAGTGCTGAGATGAGACTTTTCATCCGAACGTTGTGGTTTCAATGCACATGGTAGTATCTTACTCTTCGAAACTATTGATGCATTCATATGGCGCAGAGCCCATCAAGGAACTGTATGATCGATATTACTCCAGGGATGTTGTAGAAGTGTATTGTTCTGCAATTTCTATCGACTATGCATGTTTTTTTATCCGAGGAAGGTAGCAGTACAAAAAGTCCGTACTCCGCACAGTACACAAGTGACAGGCTCCGCTTACTCCGCCCACCCGCCTTTGACGGAGGTAAGTGGACGTAGGTTTACTCAAACCCACGAATAAGCTACAGCTTTTTTGGATCTAAAGGGTTTCTGAGGATCTTCAGAGTAGTATTTTCATGTAACTTAATCATTGACGGTCGACGTGAGCTTTAACTTACATCCCTTTAGTAATCAATACTTAGGATTAACCCAATATGGCTTGCGCCTAAAACTAATCATTCACACACACCAATGCACAGTCATCCGAAGATTACAAGTCATTCTCCAGGCTTATAAATCCCGGGTTCATCCATGGGCTTCGGAAAATCTAAGCTTACTTACGAATGATATCACTTTAGAGGCCCGTGAATTTCAGGTACTAGCCATTTCTCAACATGATCAATCCATACTATTCATATTTAGGTGCTGACTAAACGGAGAATTGCCACAAAGTGGAGCTCCTCCGCACTGCAAGACATCCTCTATTTACTTTGGCAACCCTTTGAAGCCAGCCGTCATGAACAAGCCCCCGAGAATCTCGCTTTTCTGGGCCTTGAGCTCTTCTACATCCCAATTTGCCCAAGCACAACGTCCCCTTAGAAACGCAGCTTCAGGACTAGCCATCCATAGTATAAAGTGAGCGGGGAGTTGAACTAGATAGAGCAATACGAATTAGCATGTTTACATCGTAGTTCGGGTTAGTGAACGTGATTTAACATGAAGAAAAGCGACAAGTGTTTTTACCTTTGTCCATTGGCACTTTGTCAGGAGTAGCACCCGTTCTATTGAAATTGTCGGTTTCAACCATTCCGGGATTGATTGTAGCGACGAAGATATCCGGATTTTCGTCTGCTAAGAACTCATAGACCTTTGCCTGTGCTAGCTTAGACGAGACATATGAGGAAAGTCCAGGTAGAAAGGCGACTGGGAAGAGCGAAACGTCTGTGGTGACGCCGAGGATTGTGGCTTTAGATGCGGCCGTTGGTAGGAATGCTGTGACGGCCAAGAAAGTTCCTTGGACATTCGTCTACAGCAGTGTCAGTAAATTGCCTAGAAATTGAGAAAAGTCCATCGACAGACTCAAAAATAATACACACCTGGAAGCCTTTCCACCACTCCTCTCCTTCTGACGAGGAGAGCGTCGATGGGGTAGGGCAGTAACCCGAACACAGCACGAGTACATCCCACTTGCCTATCGCTGCAGCAGCACTCTTCAAGGTCTCGACTTTAGTCAAATCCGCAACGTGTACTGAGCATGAAGCGCTGCCGGTCGATGGTATGGACGCCGCTGTCTCCTGAAGAGTAGCATCAGTGCGACCCAATAGCGCCACGTGAGTAGCTCCAGCTGTCGCAAAAGTCAAGGCAGTTTCTCTTCCAATTCCGCTTCCCTTTGAAGCTCGGATTGTTAGCAATCGATCGTAAGTGTGAGCCCAAGCTTCACTTAATGCTAGCCATTTTTGAGGAAGAATTATTGGGGATACTTTACGCTCATTGGAGCTTCAATACGGAAAGATAAGACAAAGGGTAAGAACGGGAACGGAAAGTGGACGAAGATGCACAAAAGAAAGAGACGAGGGAATTACGCACTCCTCCAATCACAATGATCGTCTTGCCAATCACGCTTAGCTCCGGGCGGGAGGGCGAAATGCTCTCGTAAGTGTCGTTGTGCCATATAGTAGTGGGACAGGGGAATGGAGGCTGCATCTCGTTGGATTTGAATTTGCGTTTGATTTGGAATTTTGAGAAAAATAAGTCGATAAGAATGCTTAGAGAAGAGTCCAGGGTTAGGCTCGAG
>JWJA01004750.1:0-27248 GCA_000812885.1 Lanzia echinophila
ACCTGACGGGGACCTCCGTAAGATATCCAGAAATACGCTTCAGCACATGAACTTGTTTTACTAAATATCTACCAAATTTTCCCACTTTTACGCCACAAACGGAGGATGTCAAGGTGCGGTTGAAAGAAAAAACACCCAGCCACAAAAGAAGAATGAATAGTCATATAATATCACCAATAGTATTTGCTAGCAATTCAAAGCAAAAAAATTGGAAAATACATAAATGAAGAAGCTGAAAAGGTGTCTTTAAATCAGCACATACAAGGACCTGATTTTTCTAATTATATTCAAGAAAAAGGTACGTACCCACTCTTATCGCAGCGGTGGTACAAATCTAGACCTTTGGTGACGGCTTAGCTGATTGCGAGATTCATCTGACCAAGTGTTCAAGATTTCGATCTGCTTAAACTACTACATTATTTATAGCAAGATTGGAGAATATGAGGTTGTTGGGCTCTAAATGGAGTCGCTGTTCTTTCACTCTGTATCATCAACTTCGGGGCGGTAAAGGCCTATGCGATACTATCCCAAATGTCTGGTAAATTAAGGAAGCGAGGCAACGTGGCCGATACTGGAGATGGGTAAGGTTATGGGTATAAGATACTGAAGTCTGAAATTTTGGTTGCATATATAAACAGGACTGTACGGATAATGTTCTCTCATCCTTATATGAACAAATGATTAAACATATACAGACAACTCCATAATGGGCATTGTTCTATGCGTAGGAAAACCTTGAACAATACCCTTAGACAACATCATATCAACATGTAAACAAACCCTAGAAGATGAATATATATGTCACGGTATGAACTTCATCTAATCAGCAAATTCAACTTCACCACCATCCTTTCAATCTTTCAAACCATTATATATACTCTTCACAAGACTACAATCAAGACACCACAATCAAGATGCCAAAGCCTCTTTGCCAAAATTGCGACTACCAAGAGTTCAGGTGTGTCATTTGTAATGATCAGTTCTTTCAGCACGTTAGAACTCCTTGCAACGCCTGTCACTACGGATACACTGAACCTGCCTGGAACGGCAAGAAGCACATCTGGATCGATATGTGCAAGGGTTGCGAAGCAGTCCTTCCACTGGCCGCTGAGTTGGAGAACAATGGAAGTTCTGGATCTTCTAGCAGATCTAGAAATTGAATTGGCTCGCGCAAGCGTGAGACAATGTCAAATTCATTTCCTTTGTTCTTTATATAAGTATATCGCTTTCCTTTGTCGAGTATCTCCTTTCTGTCTTTTAATATTATAGAATTATAGAATAAAACCTTTTTTTTTGAAACCTTTGTCCCATATCCATGAATTGTGACAGTCACGTATTTTACTCATTCAGCCAAAACCATTCTTGACTTTTCCCGCTCATCTACCAAATAAATGCACACCAAATGATTTGATATTGAATTTTAAACAAGATAGAAGAACTAATGAATGATACAAGTAAAAGAATGAGAAGCGCTGATATTGACATTGAGACTTCATGTTGCAGTAACTCAGGCCATGCACCAAAGAGGCTGCGAAACCTAGCGTTAATGGCGTAACACAACAGTAGTAGTAGCTAGGAACAATGTGAGCTAATGTACTAAACTTATAGAAGCTGTGGAGACATGAAGCTGTGAAGGCGCAATCTGAAAAGACAGGAAGGTGGGAAGACGTCGTGGTGCGGTTCAAAAGCGCGAAGCAGCAAAGCCGTGAATTTTAGATGCTGTAAGAAGTTGTAATGACTAGAAAATATATCTGAATTGCACATTTAAACCTACACGTCAAAAACTCACCATTTTCTCTCTTATCCTTCTATAAAATTTATTATATCGTCTGAAATGCTGCGACTAATAAACCCCGGGATTATTAGTATGGGGGTTGTACTCCGTAAATCAATATAGAAAGCCCTGCAACTTGACCTGTTCAGCGCATAGACCCCTGTAACTTTAGCGTCATTGTTCCACCCCTCACGAAATTATTCTTCCATTTCTACGACGAGGAGGGACACACACTTCACCCGCCAGTTGGCTTGTAATATTCCATGTAATTTCTCTTTTCATCCATTCCCTAATTATCAGTTCTCCTGGTAAAACCTTTCATTTCTCCGTCGTTTCCCACATTACGACAAGGACAACTCAACTCCATCTCACCCCGCGTTCTCTCAACAATTACTCCCTCGAACGATTCGAAATGCCGACTTCTACTTCTGCGAATCAGATTCACCACCGATCTACAAAATTGCAGTATGCAGACTCTGAAAATTGAATTCTGGGAGTAATCTAACGGACGTCCGCCCCAACAGCATGCTGGATTGCGAGTTGATACAATTGCCGCCTACGCCCTTACTTCTTTGCGCAAATATGCCCGGGAAAAAGATACCAGCCTTGGCCTCCATGCCTCAACCCGACAATGAGGTGATGCAAAGGTATTGATAGTTGTTACACGCTGAAAATGCACGAACATCCATACTACTGCTGTCGACGTGGAGGAACTGCGCGATGTCGTGAATCTACCTCATGAAACCACCATCACGTCCAAAGCTGCACCAATTAAGCATTGCTCTCATCAGTGGGTAATCCAAGCTCCTTTATTTGGCCCAAGGCTTCTTTTGCTACGGAGGTGGATAAGGGGACATCTCGATATTGCAACTAACTTCCCAATAGTTCCTGAACTCCTACACAACGATACGTTGACAAATCCTTCGGCGAGCGGCTCCCACACCCTCGAAAGTACGGCAACTACATATATAAGGGAGCTTTGGAGAGAACGGGAGGGTGCGATATATTATTCACTTCTTGTCTAGCTGCGCGGGAAAGAGGATTCAGTTTTTCCACGATCTTGACAAAATGGGTGCAAGACTTGCAAGACGCCCCGACGAAGTACAACAGTCTCAAGTCAGTTTTGATGACTCGCCATTAGACATCGGACAATTATAGGCTACAACCAATCATGCGAAACTACTTACTAGTTGTCCGAAGCAGAAAGCGACAATGAATGGCGCAGGTCCACAAGTGATGTCTCCGGCAGTATGTCAATGCTACGGCTGCGAAGCTATTGCCCTCCAGCCCCAACTTACATGCGTCTCTTTTCATCTCATTGCATGAGTTTTGCGTATATCAGTGAAGATTCGTCCGGTATTGCGTTCCTTCTAGTTAGTTGGTTATAATCATAATCATGGCCGCTCCAGGTTGTCTTCCATTGGCTTGGGGATCTTTGGGACGGGGATCCTATGGGACGGGGAATCTTTAGAAGATATCTATTGTTCGTCCGGACAACCTCTTGAGCCTGATACCCTGGCGATGAGTAGTGCTGCTTTGCGATATTAGGTCAATGAGATATTTTGGGAGTCGGTGGGGAAAAGATGAAGAGGAAGATGATTACTGGCCAAGTAAACCGCTGGAAGGGCACAGCTGAACTTCGCATCTGGTGCCTGCAGTAATCACAGCTAGCACCTGTGCAAAATCCCATTGCGGCGCTCTATGATATTGACGTCCTACGTACGAATGATTTAGAGGTGATAGATGTTACTACAACATCTGGCATTTAAAAGTCTTGTGCGGTGTGATGCAATTGATGGAAATTCGCATTAGACTTTGGAGACTCCTACTAAGTATGATTGTGAGTGTCATATATCATGATATCTACCCAGAACCCGGCCCCTGTTTCCATTCCTGGGTTTTATCTTTCCACTGCTAGTATTGCAATGTATTGCAATTGACCTAGCACTACAATCTCCCTATCTCTTCTACGGTTAATGAGATCTCTAAGCGGAGTTCTCGAATGATTTTAGCATTTGCACTTCATGTGAATGGCCATTGGATTTAGTTACTTCCGCTCACTCCCACAATTTCTGGGTATTTGCATGTTCTTTCCCCAATCTGAACTTGGTCTCGAATCATCGATACAATTGAACTGACGTCTACATACATACCTATCTACTTACCTACCTACCTAGGTAGTTCAGTATTTTCGTCGAGTGAACCTTCCTTAAACATTGGTGAAGACTGAACCACGTACCAATCTGAGACAAGCCAGTCAAATTGTTGAGGTAGAACTACCTAAGGTAAGTAGTTGCTACGTCTCAAGTGGAACCAACGAAGGGATCAACGGGGGAAAACAATGATAGACATTGACTCCCCCACCCCATATGTATATGTGATCCGTCGTCTACCTCTACCTCTATGTACCGTACTACCTAGTATACGTGAATAATAATAAAATAACAATTGCCTACCTAGTAAGGTACAATGGAAGATGTATAAATTATTCTTTTCTTTCGTTATACAATTTATGAGGAAGAGGAAGAGGGAGAGGCAGAGGAAGGAATTAAAAGTTTAAATTTTGTTGAGAAAGGTGAAGACCCGACGAGGAAGGAAGACGCAGCAAGGAAGGATGGAAAGGTAAGGTGAAGGGGGTATAAGTACCGTGGGAATTTGAAAACATTCTACACGACACCACCTAATCCATGTCAACACATCCACCAAGAATCAATCAGAAAGAGTTCGCATCTTCATATCAAAGTCTTCAAATCAATTCATCTTTCACTCCTTGTTTTTATATCATTAAATCCGACTCAAGATATCAATTGAGTCACCCCAAACCCCAGACCCCGGTGAACAAGACTTCGAACTTTTCTCGCATGGCCGACTACTATTCACCCAACGGATCACAAGCACGAATACCTTCGCTATTTCCCTCTATGTCACCAAGTCCTAGTCCAACATTAATGGACATTCTAAGACAGCCACCCAGACAGCGCCACCTCCGAGGAGGGACCGTGAGGAAACTCCGTTACAAGTGGATAACAGGTCAAAAAGCGATTATGAAATACCAGAGGCACGTCAGGAAAGAAATAGAGTTTTGATGTCAATCGAGGCACCCCAGACCCCAATCAACAAGAATTTGACCTCATCTCGCATGACCGAATCACCCAACGGAATACAAGAACGAGTACATCGAACATTTCCCTTCATGTCTCCAAGTCCTAATCCAACATCGGTGAAAGTGCTAAGACAACCACTTAAACAGAGAGTGCAAGTATGTCAGATTCGAAGTCCATCGATGGTACCTGGAAGAATGTCTTTCCGTAAACAGAGCATTTCAAGGATGATACCTACTCGTAGTTTCCAACCGTACGATAATCATTCCGACGAGTTGTATAGCGCCACACCTCAAAGACCCGCACCAGAGTATGCCATGGCGAAACCCACTCGTTCCAGACCATCTACAGGGTCAACGTCAACTTCCGAAGGCGCAATGTCGAGCAACATGGATCCGACACCTACCAGTTCACCACCTATACCAGTACAGAGGAGTTCGCCGGCGTCTGACTACATGTGCAAATCAACAACAACATCAACACCTCCCAGATAATATCGACTTAACGTTGGCGGGTTTTGCCGGCAAGGTGGGCATTTTTACGGACAACATGACGGAGTCGTACAGCGGGTTCGACCTGAATAATACCAAAGCAATTCAACGAATGGAGCAACTACTCACAGGTCAGTTGATACAAGTTGATCCATGGATTCGAAACTTGAAAGATATCAAGAGTGGTTTGTTGGAAAGAGAGACGGATGTTGCAAAGCGGGAAGAGACGTTGAAGAAGTTGTCCAATGAAGTGGATAGGAATGAAGCATGTATGAATGGCATGATGTATACGTTTGCGTCAAAGGTAACAATACCCCATCCACCCCAGAGCCAATGGCAATTTACTGATATACATCTTTAGTTCCGAGCACTTGCCACCAATGACTCAACCGAGAGCACCAGATGTGATGCGGAACACAAGGGACTCGGAGATCGAGTTGAGGAACTCACTCCTCGATTGAACACCATTGTGGAACGTCCAAATAAACAGAGAAAGGCTGAGGAGTCCGGTGTTGTCAACGAAGCAGTACGTGAATGGCGAGGATTCGTGGATGGTATCACCAATGCCGACTACCTGTTTTATCCAGTTGATGGGACGACGCCCGAAAAGCTGTACTTGAAGTTGTGAACCGTGTTGGGACGAAAGTTCCAAATCAACAGATTTAAATCATTCGTGAAGGATAGTCAAAGTGTACCCACAGGCTGGAGATGTTTGGGAAATATCTTGGTTCGGGACAACAACCTCAAAAAAGCACCTATGATAGAGACAGGAAAGCCATGCAAGTTTTGCATCCACGCGTCGGGTGCAAACTACATGTATAGTTGCATCCAGGTATCAATTGAGGGGACTGGGATTAATGCGAAGATCGTTACGATGATGGCGGATGTTACAGCGGAACATATTGCTGCTGGGTCGGGGAAAGCTTGAATCAGTGTGGCGTGGGATGAATGGCTTATATGGAAGCATCTTGGACGATAATTAATTTTGTAACACATCATAGTTTGTAAATGTACCTAGCTTCCAATGCTTACTACATGAGAATCTTCAATATTGCTTTCCTTGACCAACTGTGAAGCCAACTTCCTATTTGCCTTTAAATATGTAGCTTTCTAACCTTATCGTCGAAAAGAAGCGCAAAAGGCGGGAGTTTCCTATAAAGGAATGGAAAGAAGACTTGTTGATTAATCGACTACCAACCATTATTATCAATCTCTTTCCCTTCATCATTTCGTATCATTCTTCCCAAGATCCCATAGCTCTACTTGTGGATTTCGCATGTTAGTTGAAGCACCAATTGGTGCAGTAATTCATTAACCATTGCAATGCAATCTTTCAATGATATTCCACCTCTCAATTATTACAGGGTGATCACTGCAACAAAACTTTATCTAGATATCTGCTTGTGACTTCGCGTCGTCGCCTCGCCGTCCCGAGAAGCCGTTCTGTAATATAAATATAATTACCATTCTCTTGGCGAAACCAACCATAATATAAATAAGGACAATTTTGACCGTCTTGGCGATACTATATGCAAAGATTCATATAGAAATGGCTGCGCTGTGTATTGTTTTATTGGAAGAATGCAAACGTTTGAAAGGATAATTAATCCATTGTTGTTCAAAGTAGAGATCTCGCACCAATAACTTTCGCCAGGAACAATCACCAGTTCATGTACTATTTCCATTCCGTCCGTTAATCCCTCTATATATCCAGATGAGATAGACCCAATCTCCAAGCTTCAATGCATCTCATCTAAATCAAATCGAATCATGCAGCCCGTGTTGCAAATTTCAACTCTTCTAGGAATCTTCGTCGGGTTTGCCTTGGGCCACGGCTATGTCTCTGGAATCGTGGCAAATGGCGTTTATACTGGTGGATGGCAAGTATCCTATTGGTACGACATAGTCAATAAAGTTACGATCCCCCAAACTCCAGGTTGGTATGAAGAGGCTTTGGATCTCGGGTTCATTCCTCCCGATCAATATCAGTATGTTACCCCCTGGCTATACTAGAGAATTACAAGACTGATTGACATACGATGACGTGTTAAAGAACCCCAAATATTGTCTGTCATAAGAATGCAGTAAATGCAAATGTATCGGCAACAGTTGCAGCGGGTTCAACGGTTCAATTTCAGTGGACTACTTGGCCGCACACCATCGGTCCTGTCTTGACTTATGTCGCTAATTGTAATGGAGCCTGCGCGAGTGTATGATCTCCCCGAATTGCTCGTTATTCATATGCTTACTATAATCAGGTTGATAAAACAACGCTTAAATTCGTGAAGATCGATGCAGTCGGCATCAACCTCAACACCCAAGTCTGGGCCTCCGCCGACCTGATCGCAAATAACAATTCATGGACAACAACTGTCCCAAAGACATTGGCACCAGGTTCGTACCATACATCTAACTACCAATCATTACATTCCAACCGGACCTTTCTTCAAACACTAACAAGTTATGTAAAACCACAACAGGACATTACGTATTCCGCCACGAAATAATCGCAGAACACGGCGCAGGTTCCTTGGACGGAACACAGAATTATCCATTCTGTCTCAACATCGATGTGACGGGTTCGGGTACGGCGAACCCCGCTGGAACGCTCGGTACGGCGCTCTATCATGAGACGGATCCGGGGATTTACTTTAATCCTTATGTCACGATGACGAATTATACGATGCCCGGACCGGCGTTGTGGACGGGGTGATGGAATGAATGGATTGGATTGGATTGGGGGTTTTATCGGTGGGATGGATGAGCTTGTGTTGCTTGTTGCGGGTTGCTTTGGGGGACTTTGGCTATGGGTTGTATGTGTGTGATTGTTATTGGGATTTTGGTGAGGGAAATGAAGATTCGTTGGATAAGTTATGTTCGTTCGTGATAATGGTGAAATCGGGTTTGGATTTAGTCTGAAGAAATATGAATAGCACGACTTAGTTCTGGGTGACAAGAGTAAATCAACTCCCGTAGAAATCAATAGTAAGCAAAGTAAGCTGAAATAAGTGATTACCTTACATCTAACTAATGTAAGTAAGTAATAAGGTTGCTGTCGTTGAGTGCTACCCTACTATCTAACAATTGTTTCATGATACTCTCACCGGTTCCCCCTACAATGGGGTTCGCCAAAGTCGGTGTGAATATCAGAATGAGACGGCGGAGATGTTATTGAATTACTTGGGGAGGGAGGATCTAGTGCCAAGCACCAAATTGTTTGCTTTGAATTAGGGGTTGATGTTGGCGTGACCGACATCCCTTGGCTACGCAGTACAGTGGACCATATGGCAGAGTTAGCTGTAAGTCAGCCTGTTTAAATGCAGACCGCCCGACCCTATCACCGGGTAGATTATGATATAAGCCATCACAACAAAAGTCTGCATAAAATTATTCATAGTTATTCAAAGTATGCAAGAAAGTACGTTGATCTCTCAGCTCCAGCTATCTAACCATTTTAAGTCCAATCTTGCCAACTGGTATGGAAGTATAGGTTGACAATGGATGCGGGGCGGGCAAACCGCGGTGTAAGTAAGATGTGGATTAACAGCAAACCATTTCTCAATTTGGGATTTGGGAAATGATCATGACATACATAGAGTCTGCTGAGATGGTCATGTGAATGGTATTCGGAGTTCGTCATTAGGTAGGGAGGAGTGTAAGGCTGTCTAGCGAAGGGTCTCTTTGTGATATTGGATGAGAGTCGGAGTTGGAGGAGTGGTGGGCGAAGTGAAGGAGTGCACGCAGTGACTGGGAGATAGGAGATACGGAGATGAGGAGATGAGGAGATGAGATAACTACAATGGGCTCTATCGATACGGCGCTCCTGATCGGGGTTTCTCTCTTTAAGGGTGGTAATCGCATATTCATGATTGTCGGCGAAGATTACGTTGCAGCGCCCTAAAGGGGTTTAACTGCAGAGGGATTTTTCGCCTCGTGGGTGACCTCCTGGTTCTGAGGAATACAGCAAGCGCTACTTTAAATGTCTTAGATGAGATAGAAATGTTAAGGCGAACTACTTTTGAAAGAACGAGTGGTGTATTCCAGCCAGAGATGAGGGGCGACCATCAAGGATTGAAGGGAGAAAAGCAAGCAAGGAAATTATGGGTTAAGAGTTAAATTGAGCTAATTTCCCATAGTCACTTGCAACACAAATTACAACCCATCAAGGCAAGACTTAAAACTTTCCTTGGGAGCAAACGATCTCCTATGTCGACGCTCACTTGTATTCCTTCTCCTACTTCGGTAGTTGCTCTTCAGTCTTGATATCTCTATGTACTATATCTAATCCGCGATAGTGTTTTCCCGGAGCATCATATGCCGACTGATTGATATTGATCTGAGATTCCGTTGAGATTAGGTGCATTGCGTTGTAAATGTCCAGGAGGTAAATGGCTTTCTAACATTTAGTTGGGGTATCGGGACTTCCAGCCGTATGCAATCCCATCTTTACTCCTCCAATGTAAATCCGCGGTAATGTTCATCCAAGGCATTATGCCGACGGTGGTGTTTAGTTTGGAAATTCGACGGTTGCTGTAAATTGGGTGGGTGTATTTCGAATTCGTTGACTTCCTGGCCATTTCCTCGAGTTATTTGGAATAAAAATCCAAATTCTTTAATTCCAATGAGAAACAACTAGCTTAATACGAAACATGGCTATCTTCGAAATGGAGGTTGGTTATGTTGTGCATAGAAGACTGAAATAAATACAGCATTAAATATCGTTCCAAATCATCCAGCATTTCCATGATTACCCATAAAGTATGATTTGGCGGTAAAGATATCCGCAAGAATAAATCAACGCGTACACAACTCAAATCGATACTTCGATTCAGGGAAGAGCTTTACTAATAGCTGTTGAATGATATAACCCTCTTCATGGTTATGATTCCTATTTGGGAATATGATGTGGATAAACACTCGCCCGGAGACAAGATCGACGCTTCGCTTGCTGCGTAACCAGTGCCACTGACTACTCTGGATTACTACATGCTTATGTCCAAGCTACGTCATCTTGGCTGTGTATTGTATTGTATTGTATTGTATTGTATTGTACTCTAGCTGTATGTCAATCTAATGTCACTTTGGTTCTATCCACCGTCCAATTATGACATGAATCCGTAATGATGTAAGTTGGAAGAACAAACGAACCAAGTCTACATGTATGTACATGTCTGTGTTAGAAGGATAGGATACCGGGTTTTGACACACGTTGATATCAGATGGAGTTGGATAATTTCAAAAGTAGTTAGAAGCGGATTCTTTGGAAGATTTGAGACAAGATGCCGTTAACCACATTAAACCAATCATGATCCTTATATTAGACACTTGGGCTTAAGATAAGATGATTTACACGGACCTGTTACAGGCGCCCCCAAGGACCCTGCCTACAGCACAGCAGCACAGCAGCACATCATTACCCGCAGAAATACCGACGCCGGAAATCGCGGCGAATGGAATGCATAGTGAGAAGGATTTCCCAATTATGCAGCGCCATCATAACCAATGATATCCACACAATTTTAAAGAATCTCCACCGAAATTTTCCCAACCTTATAGCAATTATAGTAAAATGAGGATAAATCTTCTTCCCATGTTTTGTATCCACATATTTTTGGTAACACCGCGCATAAAACCTTTATAGGATGAGATTTGCAATATCTCCGCGCGGAGTACCTGAGTACTCCGCACGAAAGAATATTCACCCACTGCATACCCCCTTTTTGTAAGGGAGACATTTGGGGGACCATCTCATATGAGTTTACAAATTCATTGAATGAGATATGGGGCCTTATGGGGCCCCGCTAAAATTGGTGGATCGCATTGAAAATCTGTGAGTCGTACGCGCTGTTATTAAGTATAACTTAAAATCCGATCTTTTTCTGCAGTCAAATTTTCTGTTCTCTTTATTTTCAATCTTTGCGACTCATAACATATTCAATAAGTAGCCGCAAAGATGGGTATCCTTACTATGGTCGAAGACCGTCCCACTCCACCGAGCGTGTACAACTGGCGTGTCTACGTCTCGGCAGCGACGGCGTCGTTCGCGGCAATGATGATTGGATATACAACATCTTTCATTGGAACAACAGTCGCACTCGAATCTTTCATGGAAGAATTTGGTCTCGATAAGTTGAGCGATTCGGAAGCCAGTACAATTCAAGCCAATATTGTTTCCTTGTTTCAAGCGGGGGCCTTTTTTGGATCGATTTTTTCTTACGGTACAGCTTTTTTCCTCGGTCGACGATTCACTCTTTGGACTTTTGTCAGCATTTTCATAGTTGGCGTTTGTATTACGTTTGCTTCGATTGGGGGACATATCGGACCAATGTATGCTGGAAGAATTATCTCGGGGTTTGGTGTGGGAGGATGTACTATGATTGTAAGTTGGCCTTAATCCCATGTCTTCTCTAACTCTCAACTAACTTGAAAGGTTCCAATCTTTATCTCGGAAATTTCACCAACAGCCATCCGTGGTCGTCTCGTCGGTACATACGAACTTGGCTGGCAAATTGGTGGCCTTGTTGGCTTCTGGATAAACTTCGGAATGACCCAAAGTGTCCCATTTGGTCGCAATCAGTGGTTGATCCCTTTCGCCGTCCAATTAGGTCCTGCTGGAGTTGTTCTTATCGGTAGTCTCATCTTTCTAAAGGAAACTCCACGCTGGTTGTGGAGTAGAGGGAGGCGCGAAGAGGGTATTCGCAACCTGTGCTACCTCAGACAACTCGAACCCGACCACCCATATATCTTGGACGAAATAGAAATGATGGATCTTCAGATTAACAACTTACCAACTGGATTTATCGAACCTATCCGCCTTGCTTTAACCGATAACAAAGTCCTGTGGCGATTATTCCTTGGCCATATGCTTTTCGTCCTTCAAAATTTCGCCGGTATTAACGCTATCAATTACTATTCACCCACCATCTTTAAGACAATGGGTGTTACGAGTACCACAACTGTCGATATGATGACCGGTTTCTTTGGAGTCGTCAAATGTATTATGACTGTGTTATGGTTAACAGTTCTCATCGATAAGTTCGGTCGTCGCAAGTTATTCATAGCTGGTGGCATTGTTGGATCTATTTTGATGTTCGTCATTGGCTCCTTGATTGTTTCGGCAAAGACCAGCACCGGTGGCTCTTTGGATGCTCACGGTATCGTCACGATCTTTATGATTTACCTCTGGACCTGTATCTACATTACGTCTTGGAATGGAACTCCATGGGTTGTCAATTCCGAAATATTCAGCCAGGCCAGTCGAAATGTTGGTCAGGTTGGAGCTTCTATGGCAAACTGGCTGTGGACATTCGTTATTGCTCGAATCACCCCAAATATGGTTTCCGGGATGGGGAGGAATGGGTTCGGAATGTATTTCTTTTTCGGATCCGTTACCGCTTTCGCCGTCGTATTCGTTTTCTTTCTTGTTCCGGAAACCAAATCGGTTCCTCTTGATAAGATGGATCGATTATTTGAAATCAAACCGGTCCGTAAGGCACAACCAGTTGTTATGGGAGAGTTGGCCAGTAGTGATATGGAGTTCACCAAGGATGGCAACTTGAAAGAAGATGGTATTTCTCTTGATCAGATTGAAAGGAGGAACGAGGACTCTGACGTTGCTTAAAGTTAGAGAATCCGAATAGGAACAACGACATCGATGATTTATGATTTTTTCTATACTAGAATTTCCTTGGTACATACAAATCTGAGAGATCAGATAGATTTTAGATTATAGAAAGTACAACTGGGCTCTATTACCTCGTAACCATTCTCACAAGTCTCAATAATTGCGCTGATTTAAGATATGTATTAGTACCCCATAGGCTTAGATTTCCTGCCGATGGACCTCATGCACCTTTATTCTACGATCCACCAGATCGCAGGTCAAATACTTGTTTCAACTCCTCGGGCATTTGAAGTTGTATACAACAGTTGATGCTTCCATGCAGAACAAGCACTTCATCAACCTTCAATAAGTTCCTCCAAAATCCTATTAGTCTCATCCTTTTTTTCCAACATAATCCAATGACCACAATCCAATTTCTTAACCGTCAAATTCGGTACCACCGCCTTCATCTTACCTGCAAAATCCGCCGTGGTACTAAGTATATTACTAGTTGTGATTATAACAGTTGGCTGTTTCACGATCGCAGCTTCTTCTGGCAAATCTATCGTGAATACCATAAAGGTTAGTGACTTGAATTATACTTCACATATTTTGGGCTATGTATGTATACCTTTTTCATCATCTGCATTAATGCCATGCAATTGAGCTGTATACCAATTCTTTGCAGCTCCGAATCCACCATTCTTGGGTGAAAAGAATTCTTGGAATGTGGATATATCCTACAGATGACATTAATCAACACTCCTGTACTTCATAAACAGGCATTGAGAAATTTACCTTTTCAGTAACCCAATTCTCAAATTCCGCCTTCTTACTTCCCTCAACCCACTTTCGAAACCCTCCTGTGGCACCCATATTATCTGTTATTGTTTTCGGATTGTTCGAGTAAAACAGTGACATTACGGATAATGGCTATTCCCATTAAATCAGAGAATCTCGGAGACAAAACACGACGAAAACTCACATTCTCATCCAACAACACCTCCGAATCAAGCTCATCCATAAATAAAAAATACCCAAAAATCTCAAACCCCTTATTTTCCTTGACCAATTCATTAATACCCCTCACAACATCGAACGAAAATTGCATTCCCGGGGGAGTGTACCCCACATCCAAGAACGCGAGTTTAGTAAACAGGAAAGGAAAATAATTGACCATGCGTGACAAGATAGAAGACCCCCAATCATGACCAACTCCAATAACATTCGGGATACATTCCTGTTCAAGTAATTCTTTGATATCGATCGCCATATCTTTGAATTTGTAGTCTTCGAATGAGAGGGGGTGCGATGTGTGGCCATACCCGAGAAGATTGGGGACTAGGACTCCGTAGCCCTTGTTGGTGAAATGGCTGATTTGATAATTCCAATCGTGTGCGCCGGAGGGAAAACCATGGAGAAATAGAATGGATGGTTTGCTGGATTGGGCGGAAATGTGAATGTATGAATATGTAAGACCGCGGGAGGTAGTGTGTGTCTTGGTGGGAAAATTTGTGGTGGTCATTGTGGGTTTTGCGGGCGTGGGGAAATAGGGATGGAATGTCATTGTGAATGAGAAAAGTAGTCGGATAACTACTGAATAAGGATATGAAAAGTGGAATGTTGCTTAATATTTATTCCCCAGATTTCCTCCCATTGCAGTCTTCCATGGAGTGTTCGTTGTTAAGCTTACTGTATGCAGTGGGAAGTACATAACAATGCGGGGTGGATCTCCGCGGGGTCGACATATACGAAAAGTACAGGGCTCCCTCAATGTTTATTGGACGTGGATTGATCTTCTTGGTTTATAAGTTGAATATAAATGTGAAAACCAAACCGCGGTATGCATTTGCGCAATATCCTATTTCTCCCTCTTCGGTGGATCTCCACGGATCTAGTAACAAATATCCCGACTCAACATGATGTGTGATGGAACATGCGCATATTGCGCAGCCAGTCTACATCCAACCAAGACAACAATAACTCAGGTCAACATATACAGTGAAGCTCATTATCAATCTTCGCTGTTATACTCTCTGAGCGAGTGCCGATGATAAGTTCGGCTCCTTCATTTACCATCTAGGTTAGTGTGGATCAAATACTGGGCTCGAATCCTTCCAGTGGGGAGTACTTCATAATCATGTCGATGGAGGAGCCAACTCAAAACTTACAGTAAAGTATATTGGGACATAAAATGCTATGCAAGGTAGGAACTCCTTGTATAAAAATCGGTGTGATGTACAGTATATGACTGTAAAGCAAAAAATCCAGTCACTTCACTATACATTATACCTGTGCATCTATACCTAGGAATCTACCAATCAACCCCTGTCTATTACTATATATGTATTACCATTTCTCCAGACTCCGGCTGATCTCCTAGGAAGTGCATTTCCGGTCCCCTTGTATCATTCATTGTTTTATGTATTTCCGGTATATCCCCCAAAATTCATCATCCTTCCAAAACCTTCATTATCTTCGATAAAAGCATTCAACAACGCTCATAAACTCTCCATACTATTCATTACAAAGATTCAATCAATCAAGCACCCCCCATCGCCGCCGTCATAAACAATTTCTCCCTTTTCATGAAGATACTCAACACCATAGCAAACGCTCCCGCCGTAATAACCATCGCATAAGTCTTCCCCATCGAACTCACAATGGCCTCCAAGACCCGTTCCCTCTGAACATCCGACAACCCTTTCACGAAAGTGCTTCCCGCCCCAGCAATCGCTTGTTGGATCTGTTCTACCGGCACACCTGGTAAGATGGCTTCAATTTTCGTTTGACTACCATTCAAGAATACCGAGTTCGCAATCGCAAGCGCGATCGTTACGCCGCCGACCTGAGCGCAGGTTATAAACCCTATTGCTGAGGGGATGAGTTCTTCAGCGACGATAGCTTGAGCTACGGAGAAGGAGGCTTGAGCAAATAGACCGTCACCAAAACCGATAAGCACAATGTAGCCGTAAATGCGTGATGTGCTGGTGTTGATATCGACTGTATACATGAGAGCACCTCCAGTTAAAACAAGAGCACCGCCGACGGTATACCAAGGCATATAATAACCGTACGCTGATAGAATTGCGCCGTTGGTGATGACGGCGAAAATCATTAGCATGACGAAAGGTAGTAAGCGGACACCTGCCTCGAGTGCAGTATCATTACGTGTAAATTGGAAAAAGATCGGTATCATGTAGATGGGGATGAAGATGGCGGTCCCTCCACATGCAGTCATACAAAAGAGAATGAGCATAGTTCTTGATTTCATGAACTCCACTGGGAAAATGCGACGCGATTGTGTTGTAAGGATGGTGTATACTTGCTGAAGTCCGAAAAGTATAAAGAGAATTCCCGAACAAATGAATAGTCCAATAACTTTTCCGCTGTTCCATGGATATGTAATTCCACCAAACGAAACGGCCATGACTCCCGATACGAAAGCACCAACAATGAGGATAACTCCCAGGTAGTCGACTTCCTTGCATCGATGAGCGAATTTGACTCCGGGACGAGGATCTATGCTCGGTAGCATAAATATATAAACTGGTGCGCATACAGCTCCGACACAAAGATTGATATAAAATGACCATCTCCAGCCTGCAGAGGAATCTGTAAATGCACCTAATAGTTTGTTAGTACCTGTGTATTCTGGATAATTGGGATTCAAAAACATACCTCCAATGATTGGGCCAAGCACCGTCCCAAGACCCCAAACCAACCCTGTACCACCGATATACAAAGGTCGTTCGTGTATAGTAGTTGTAGCGGCCAACAACGTCATTACACCAACGTACATACCCGAACCACCCACACCACACAATGCTCTCCCAACAATCTCAGCATTCATATTTGGCGCACCTCCACAAAGGGCCGAGCCAGCTTCGAAGATGATTACTGTCACAATATATGTCCATTTCGCATTGAATTGGCCATATATCTTTCCCCAAACGAGATTGGTGCTCGCCGCCCCGATAAGAAACCCTACACTGAGCCAGGAGAGCTTGGAAATGTCGTCGAAAGCTAATACTATCTCGGCTTGTACATCTGCCACAATCGTGTTGTCTGTTTTTTTATTAATACAGGAGTTACATGAGCGTCGTATGATTGTATTTGCGGTGTCTTACCAAGAGCGAAAAGAAAACACGAGCTAAGAATAGCCCCAACCACGACAGCCCATCTAACTCCGGTGATTTCTCTTGCTGGTGCCTCTACGGGAACAACTTCGAGTCGCTCCTCGTCCTTGTCTAAGCCAGTGACTGATGTATTCGCAGAAACATCTACACTTTCTGTTGCTGGGACATGAAGTGATTCATTCCTCGAGGCAGATACTTCTTCCAGCTTGCCCTTCTCATCGATATTCGCCATCTTTACAACGATTCTCTATTGCTGCAGGCGACGTTAGGAATTTGGCTTGCTCGTATACTTCAGTAGTGCCATAATGAAATTGGCTTACCTATAACCAACTGCTGCTCAACGCTCTGGTCAACACTCAGGAGCAGGATAAGCCGAATTGCGTGCAGTGTCGAGAACAGATGGGAAGATATGGCAAATGAGAGGGTGCTCCAATTTACATATGGGATGTAGGAGATATATATAAATCTCCATACCTGAGATCCGAGCTTCGTAGGATATAGATCCTGGCCCAACCCGTATTCTTGGTAATCTTGCATATCCCATGTACTAATCCTGATTAGTATGTGGCTACGATGACTCTTTGCTGTTATCCAGCTTTGACATTAAAAGTCCGTCTAACTTGATACTACGGATTTCGTATAGCATGCCGAAGGCCATCATGATCGTAGCCAATCATGATGGATAAAATGTACCAAGTCTGATTAAATATACGAACCTATGGAACTTAGTGGACAGAATATACCGTGGACTGTAAAAAGAACGGGGCGCTGATATTACCTCAGTGCTTAGAATAAAATTCTATGGGACAAAGTGTGGTTCTGGCAGCGCGTACCGAACTAGACGGCCCCACTATAGAGGAAAGTGCTTACCAATAATCTTTATTACCCACACTGCTGTAGGGCTAAAATACGCCTTGTTTAGGCGGCTTGCAAAATTAATCAGCATCGGACTGATTAACGGTCCATAGTCCATTGTAAACAAAGCGGCTCAATGGTTATGCCGTCCTCCCTAGATCTAACAGAAAATTTGCAAAGAAATTATTAATACAATCTTTGAAAATCCGGAGATATCGGCGGAGAGAAAGATCGAATTCACATGTGCCTACCCTACCAACCATGATACAAGGAATAATGTTTGACCGATATTTGAAAAACGCATGATTGTTTGTTCACAGCGTTAACTCCAGATACAGTACGTAAATTTCGAAAATATCACACTGTGCTTCTTTCCATGTTCTGATATCAAACATCACAGCCTAGCTGGCGTGTCGACATTGTTACCAATTAAATATAACTTCAACTCCATCTTAAGGATATTTTATGAGCCCGACCCGGTTTTTACGTAGGCTATTAGATAATTACCCAGGCTGATATCTTACTCCCTAATGTCCCGTCTGACTGTACCTGATAAGAGTCGTAGAATATGAGATAGGATACATGCAAAATGTGGAACATAAAAGGTGCACAATGAAGCCTAAGCATCTCGCTGGTTAGTGTTTTCACAGTGGGCACCATGAGCGGAATTCCGCTTAAGGCGTAGGAGGTGATAGAGCGTGTGCAAAATCCAATCCACTGACATGTATAAGATACAATCGTATCACTGAAAAGGTAGTGGGGAAACCCCAGTCTTCTCAAGCGCTGAAGCAAAAACTTTGATGCAACTACTTCCTAAAACTGACATGGGTCCGAACATATCGGCAGAGCTTCATCAATATGACCAGGGTCCGGACGTCAACTGAATAGCAGGTATCTTGGGATATAGGGGCCCCATATCATCCAACATCATGGAATCGGATATACTAAAAGTGTACACCTTATGCCCGATTGAACTTCAATATGAGGCTATATCCGAAACATGTTGAGCTTAACTCAGCAAACAATACATTCTTATCGAAACTGATGACAACTACCCATTCCGAACTGACACGTGGTATTTATGACATAAAGACCCGCTACCATGTATCTGGATACCATAGGTGCAGTAGGGCTGACAGGCTGAGATTTACTGCTAGAGGTAAGCGCCTGAGAGATATCTCTTGGCACCAGCAATGGGATAGAATTTCAACATCCATAAAACTCTTTAATACGAACAGTGTTGCTAACTGGAAGTGTTGTACCAAGTCTGAAGTAGGCTACTCGTATTGCCACTACTCTGATGGATATCAACTTCATTGACATGCGGGCGGTACTTTTGAGAAGGAGAAGAACAATAACGAGAACACTTTGCAGAACAAACCCATATCTTCAACCTCGTTCGCTTATCATGGATATTAGTCAGTTCCTATTTTCTAGAACCTCGAATTCAGATTCCTCCCACTAAGGAATACAAGAACGTGTCATCGATCTGCGGTTCTACCAAGTATCTTCGTAGGTAGCTTTTCGTGCAAGAATCTGTACACCGAAACATATCTTCTTCTCAAGATAGACATCTTCAACAGGCGGACATGTCTTCGGGCTACCCTGACATGCATCCTGTTTGCATACTTTGCTTTGCCACTATCACACCCGTATTATCTCAATCCTTTATACGTTCGTGAATTTAATGGGCGTGTGATTGAATCGTTGCGATATCTTGCTGTGATATGATGCCGAGTAGACGGTGTTGGCGCACTTGTTGCATTATCTCAAATATCCAATTATTTCCTCCAGCATTTGTTATGATTGATCCTCAAATTGTGACGAGGGATTCGTTGAATGTGCGGCCGTAGAATTGGTGTACTCGATTTCTGCATCTCAGTTCCGGTGTATATAGAAGTCGAATAAACCTAAAGGCTTGAATGTCTGCTGGTGTATCGTTTTAGGAGATGAGTCCTAGAATGAGTTGGTTGTAAATGTATCGCCTTCAGTGACATTATGGATACAGAATCCAGATGCCCCCCCCCCAGAAAAGCCATCTGCAGCCTCAATATCTTGTAGGCAATACTATTCACAAAGCCGGAGTGCACTTGAAGACTGTTATACTCAACAGTGTGTGGATTTTGAGGCTTCAAGCAGTCGTTGCACAGAAGCCGCTCGTAAACCTACAAGCCTGATTGATGAAATAACTCATCATTAAAACAATGTTGAACTTACGGCAATACAGCTGGCCGTAGTTTCGAGTATTCGTTATCAAATGCATGAAATTTCACGACGATGCCATCGCGAGAATATTCAGTACCAACAAACATCATCATAGAAGAAGGTGAAATTCCGCCCACGGAAGTTCTTCCACTCTCACCGCCCTAGCCAAGCCGCCTGGGCCAAGGTGAGGGGCAATTCAAAAACAACCTCGGTATAACCAACATCGAGCCAACTTCACGATGTACATCAATCATTCTCTTGCATGAGCATTGGGATTACATAAATGATCAACAAAATAGTCTTATATTAACTAATATCCCCTTTTCTATGTCAATAGAATAGCTAGATTCGAATATGTCTGATTCGGATGAAAAGGCTAAGAAGGCCGTTGAAGCGATCTTCGAACGGTAAATTTCCAGTGTTTTCTCCCCTCCTTTGCTGCGCCGTTGGTTGTGTGAGGGGAAATTGGGGAGCTCTATCATGTTCAAATGAAGTACGCGTTCATTGAGGTTTACTATCTACCGCGGTGCAAGAGATAGTGGTCTCCTCCCTTCATCCTAGCCCTTATACCCAAAGCATCACTTCAAGTCTTCAACTTATACATTACATTTCCAGCATGTTCAATACCATCTACACATTTACAGCCATAAATATCTAACAATAAATACGGGATAGGTACCGTCTAATAGCCGCCACTCAAAACTTCTCCGGCTTCGATTCCCACCTCATGCATAACATCCGCATCATCTCCGCAACCTCAGGCGGAACCGCAACTTTTGAGTTCCTCATTGATGAGAAATATGCGAATCTTAACGGGGTAATGCATGGTGGTGCTGCGGGTGTGATTTTTGATATGTGTACAACTAGTGCTTTGGGTCCTGTTGCCAAGCCCGGCTTTTGGGAGTGAGTTGAGTTGTTTTTTGCTCCTTGAAATTGGGGTTGCAATTGTAGTTTTATGTATGTGTCTGATGATGGACAGTTTCTTGGGTGGTGTGTCGAGAACGCTGAATATTAGTTATCTGAAGGGTATTCCTGTTGGTAGGTTATTCATGTTCTTTTCCCTAACGTATCAATCAATGTGTTACAATCATTGACACGAAAACAACAGGAACAAAAGTCAGGATCCACAGTGAAGTGATGCAGTTTGGACGGACGATGGCCATGATTCGTGGCGAGATGACGAGTCTGGATGGATCGGTTATTTATTGTACCTGTGAGCATCATAAAGTGAGTGTGCCCACAAAGAAGGAACATTTGGATCACAGGGTAGATTGGGATGGGGGTGGGGACGGAGATATATTGATAGATGCGAAGTCGAAGTTGTGAAATAGATGAAAAGATGATGCCTCAGAATGAGAAGTCGTTCAACGCTACGGGTTGAATGACCATTCCATTTCGGTGCCTCTGTATGGCATTTGTTAGAGTCGTGTAACTAGCTTATAAGTAGCCAGGTATGGGAGGTAGATTACCAGAGGGGGGGAAGTGATTGGGGAACTGTAAAGATTATTATCGGTTCATCATCAGTTCATTGCAGCTCGATCCAATGAACTTGCAAGAGCTACAGAAGCACAATACCGGCCAGGGAGCTAAATGCCAAAACATGTGTTTCGCACAATATATACACAATTCTAAAGTAAAAATCACACACATCACCTGATACATCCATTGTGAAACCCTTCTCTCCTCTCTCCAATCCAAACCAACCATCCATCCAATATATTCAGCAAACTCATCACCTAGCAAATGGACAGAGTCTAGACCAACCATTCATAGTATCTATGCAAGCCCGTTCCAATTCGGATATATAAGCTTCTTCCACATACACACCATTGGGATCGCGTGTAAGAATTGAATACGTGGCGCGCTCATGTAAGCTGAGAGGCGACAGGATATTGCCTTTTCTTGTCCTCATGATCAGTCCATCTACCAGTTGGAAGAAGTCAAGAATGCTAAAGTTATTATGTTGCACATCTCATTGTTGCACGGTGGTATACTCTGCAGCAAACTTGACTCGATTTGGTGGATTTGGCTTACATCGCGTCTGATTGTGTAACATTGACATGGGTTTTGGATATCCTAAATTTTGGTCTAAAATGATTTATCGAAAAGCTTGGACAAATTGTTTTTGGCATGTGAGTTGTATGTTTGGTGTACGGTATTGCTCAAAAGTAATTGGAGCTTCCTGCATAATCTCCTTTTGTGCCGGGGAAACCACCAACTGGGGTTCCAATATCGCCTCTTTCGCCGTCTTCGTCGGAACTATCGTCTTCGTCATATGTATCCGCTCGATCAGGGGGAGCTCGCATATCCTCGAGGATTCGTGTATCTATATTTGGAGGACTGTATGACTTTAAAGTATGTATCTCCCGACCTGATGGCAAGCTGGAGATGAGCGTGCCTATGGATGGAATGAGTTGTGTGCCGACCTGTAATGCTATTAGTGATAGACGTAGAATTTGGAGGGGGCAAAATACGGTATCGTTCATCTTGACCCATTTTTTCTCCAACATTTCCAATACTCTGCTTTCTTCCGCTTTACCTGCATCGCTGCCCCAATCTTTGCCTTTCTCTACCTTTCGGTCTTCTCTTTTCTCTGTCCATTCCTTCTTCAATCTGCCAAATCCTAAACCTGATTTCTTTCCTGCGTCTCCCACTGCCATTCCTAATTCGCTCATACCAGCCCTCAACCATCCAATACCTTCTCCCGTCTTCCCTCCAAGCTCCGCATCTACACCGAAAAACCTGCATGCCTTTCCCCTTCCTACCCTTCTCATATCCTCCACGTATCTTAGCAATTCCGCATCGACCTTTCCCTTACCAGCGTTCCCCATTCCTCCCAGCATAGCTACCGCATTACTTGCATGTTCCGCGGCCGACAAACACAATCTGGCAAAGAGATGGGCACGAACTTTCGGCATCTCTGGAGCTTTGATCATCCATTCTTTGTCGTTCTTATTGCGATCTTGCTGAACGGCTGCAGGATAAGGATCATCCTTAAGAACAGCAAGTAATGTACTTTCAGCCATTGCTAGACTACTAAATGCACGAAAGACTGGAGTCGATAAATCGGGACATGGTGGAGGAGACGTTAAAGACGAAGAACGTGTAAATAGATAATTATGTATTGACGCAGCTGTGAGAAGCTGCTCTGTAGCTGATTTAATACATGCTGTTCGTTGTTCGGGTGGTGGGGATGCTGTTGCGGATGAATATAATGGATGCAGTGAAGATCTCGCAAGAAGAACGTGAGTGTAAGCTAGCGTTGAAAGTACAAAATAGATTTCATATTCTAACGAATGGATCTTTAATCGCGGAATCTCTCGTCCTGGAACTGGGTTCTCAGATATGGTAGGTCTCCATTCCAAAGTTGGTGTGGATGTGAGTATTATATCGACATGCTCCGAAGTGTGGGATTGTGATGAAATTCCCGAGTCGAGTGCAAGTAGATATGGTAAGTAGTTGCTTAATGCCTGTAAAACTGAAGATAAATTCGAGGATTGTTGAGATGGTGGTAGTCGTTTATGTTTTTTTAGAACTTCTCGAAGAACACCTCTGTAGGTGCTTGCAGCCAATGGTAGAGAAGGATGCGAATCACTCGTGAAATAAGTGGAAAATGAAAATGATGAGGTTGTAGGAAGAGTGAGAGGAAACGGCATGGTTGAAGATATCTGAGTTTTATCTCAAAATCATGACAATCAACGGCAATACAGACACGTGAGTCTGGCTTGATGCCCCCTTTCGTCTATCCCTATGTGTATATTGTCGTAGAGGGGGGATGTCGGTTGTATAATTGGGTTCTATAGTATCAAAAGGTTTCTTGAATGCACACTACAAATATTCAATATTTATGTTTTGCTGTTTTCCCATGGGTTGAGTGAGGACATGTGAGTTTATGAAACAAAGTACTCTTGGCTGATGCTTTGTGGGGTAGGAGTTGATATTGACTGCATTTGAGATACATCATGGCCGACGTATATTTGCGTACCCCGTATTGTAAGTAGTGTAACCATCGGAAATCTTATCTACGTCATCTCAATAATTGAGCTTCTTTGGTAGGATAAAGTGTTGTAAGTATATCATAGGCAAAGATGGACACTTTCTACTCAAAGATTCTTCTCTTCACAAATACACAGAAAAATACTGGAATACTTGTACTTTGAAATTATCATACCTCAAATTTATACACATCAAGCCAGACCAAAGCGAACAATGTCTGCCTCCCAGCAACAATCCTTGCTTAACTCTACCCCTGGTAACCCTACACCAGCTGGTACAACCTTCAGCGCACAAGATGCAAAACCACCCAGTGAAGCAACACCAGGAATGTCGGTAGGATCAGCTACAGCAATGGGCCATGGAGATCATCCGAAAGACAATGCCGATGAAAGTAATGTCACAATGCCCGGCTCAAAGGTTGGACCACAGAACGAGGATTTGAATGGAGAGCAAATGAGGGCACCCGGTGAAGGAGAAGTCATGGCTGCACAATTCGATAAGAAGAATGCCGGATGGGGCGAGCAGGATAGTTTGACGAGTAATTTGGATAGTCAAAAGGCAGAGCAGAAGGCTGCTAGGGAGAAGATTCAGGAACAGCGACAAGAGGGTATTGATGTAGATGGTGGTGCGGGGGGTAGATTACAAAATGAGGGATTGGGTGCAGTTTAGATGGGAATCTTCTTGAATGCGACCAGGTATTCAGGGTATGGCGTTTTGGACGAATCTTAAGGTAGAATCGTTCATGTTGTGATCAACTATTGTGCCCTTTTCCGCACAAAGCCATGTATTATATTTATGAAATCCGAGACTCCGTCGCAATGCAAAACCATCAAAGCATGTTGGCCATCATCAAAAGTCCATGTTTTCCATAACTTGGTCTCCCACCGAGCTCAATGCTGAAGATGCTTCTCTAGATGAGGGTGATATGGTCGGCTGTTTCGAGGTCATTTTTAACCGGTCCGCCCATTCTTTAACACTTGATATTTCTCCTCCTTCCACCTTAATGATTCGAGGTTCCGCTGCTTTTCCCAATAAAGTTCCCTGATAACGTGAATCTTCGTCTGTTGTACTATGCTTCTTTTTGAGCGCTGCATCACCATTAGTTTTTGTACCCACTGACAACATAGGTCCACATACCAGTCAGATAATCCTCTTGACTATCACCAAGAGCAATTCGTCTGATTTCCTTATTCCCTTCTCCAGTCGCCCATTCTAAAAACTCATCAACCCCCCTTGTATCTTCCACGCCATCGAATTCTTGCTCTTCTATAACTTTCTCGGGCAATAAAGCTCCACAATCTTGCATGGCCATCCGCACATCTTGTATTGTAATATCCAATTCGGTATGATTGATATCGGCATGCGCTGCTGTTGATTGTGCCAGTAAGAACAAATAACGAGCTGCTAAGTCGGTTACTGTATCAAGAACTGATGATCGAGTAGAATGATAACCGGCTGCTCGTAGAATATGGAGAACGCAAGGTCGTAAAAGGGAATGGTGTAAAGCTTGTGGTGTTGCCATATTGAATCTTTGCGCTGTTATGACAGGACACTCAGTTCAAGGCGCACGATAAGTAAACGATAGCATGGCCACCACAAGAAGAAGAAATGTTAATTGCGTTTCTTTTGTAGCTGTTGTAGAGATAGGATGCCCGTGGAAAGTGAATATTTACAATAGTTGGGATGATTTATATCGCAAAGTTACCAAAAAGGAAACCGTGTGCGCAAATGGTTTTTTCGGTTCACCGTATATTTATATGTCCCAGTTCTAAGAGCTTCAAATCCAATAACACTTACCTTCTCAAACCACATCCAGCTCTTAACAAAAGCTTCGCATTTAACATTATTAACCGGAAATCAATCAAGGTTATAATTGCGACCAAGTTATCAACCTTCAAAGTTCTATGAGTCTTCCGCAAATTCACGCAAAATGAGCGGGTTGAAGCTAAAGCTCAATATTGGGGGCAGTGGAGGGACTGGTGGAAGTGGAAGTGGATCGATGAACCCTCCTTCAGCAACTACACCTGTCGCCACTACACCTGGAGGTTCGAAACCAAAAATTAAATTTAATACAAAGCGCCCATCATCTCCTCCAGCAGCAGCGAAGCCGAAAACAACCAAAGCTGGACGAGCACCTAAGCCAAGCAAGAAGCTTTCGGAGAGTCGAAAGCGAGTCAAAGATGAAGAGGATAGTGAAAATGAAAAGAATACGATCTCCGTTATTCCACGCATAAATGGATCCACCTCTAGCGAACCGCTGAAGAAAAAGGTCAAAATCAGTATATCAAAACCAAAACTCAGTCTAGATGGTCCATTAAGTGCTGGGGTACCAAAAACGCCAACAACCCTAAAAGCAAAGCTCAAGGGGAAACCACCAAAGCGACCGTTAGGGGAGGGATACGATTCCGAGGCAAGCGATGCTGAGATAGATCCTGCAATCGAAGAACAGTTCATCATACGCATGATTCCAGGAGACGATTGCGACTATTTACGAAAATGCATTGCAGAAAAGAAAGTGGGAGTACATAAGAATCTGGGCGGTGCAGATATACAGATGAAGTTTTTCCATGTAGAAGGAAGACGCGGCATGGTCACAATTCGTGGTAAGCATTATGCAGCCACTCTTGTGGATTTGCCCTGCATTATTGAAGGGATGAAGAGTTGGGACAGAAGAGGCTGGTTCAAAAGTGCAGACATCTGTCAAATGCTTTTAGTTTTTGCACAGGTCGAAAGTGAAGAGCAAGCAAAGACCATCGAGCTTCCGAAAGTCGTCGATCCACAAACATTCCAATTTCCTCATGGCCTCACCCCACCAATGCATTTCGCACGAAAGCGTCGATTTAGAAAGCGCATCAGCAGAACCGCAATTGAGGCAGTGGAAGAAGCAGTTGAAAAGTTACTAGAGGAGGATCGCAAGGCAGTCTCAACAAAGTTCCAACTCATAGAACCAGAGAGACATGGTAGTCAGGCATTTAGTCCAGGCAGTGATGGGTTTGGCGGCGGTGAAGAAGACGAATATTCGGAGGATCAAGATGCGGAGGGAGAGCTGGATGACGGCTACTTTGATAATGGAGCAGGAGCAGC